>VZRV01000492.1:0-10884 GCA_013398115.1 Falcunculus frontatus | reverse complement strand
TTTGGCAGTCTTACCTACCTGTTGATTGTTCTCATGTTCTTCAGTGGCACGGCTTTTGGGCACATGAGCATTTACATGATGTAATTTACATGAGTTGTGTTTTCTACCCATGCAGCATGGCCTATTGGCCACGTGGGCACACTGCTGGCTCATGTTCAGCCTGATGTCAGTCAGCACCCCCAGGTCCCTTTCTGCCTGGCCACTGTCCAGCCACTCTGTCCCCAACCTGTAGTGCTTCATGGGGTTGTTGTGGCCAAAGTGCAGGACCTGGCACCTGGTCTTGCTGAACCTCATATCATTGGATTCAGCCCATTGATCCATCCTGTCCAGGTCTCTCTGCAGAGCCCTCCTACCCTTCAGTAGATCAACACTCCCCCACCCCAGCTCAGTGTCATCAGCAAATTTGCTAATGGTGGACTTGATCCCCTCATCCAGATCATCAATAAAGATATTGAACAGGACAGGGCCCAACACTGATCCCTGGGAAACACCACTAATAACTGGCCACCATCTGGATGCGTAACTGGAAACTCCTGAGGTGCATCCACCTTTTCAGGCCATGAGGCTCCCCCAGCTTTGCTGTGACAGAAGTCCAGCTTTTATACTGTTAAACAAACAGGCTGACTGAATTTCTAATTTCATTCTCCTGTTAGCTTTCTCCCAAAGCCTGGCCAGGGCTCGAGGAGGAACCAAGGGAGTTGTCTTTGATCCTATACCCCCCTAATTAGGCCAGATGTGGCCTTATCTGGTTTCTAGATATGGAAAGGTAAATACATATTTTGCTAATAAATGAACACCTATAAAAAGACTTTGTTAATGAATGAATATATATACAACATTTGGTTGGAAGGTTCATCTGTAGATCAGCTTTGGCTCAGGGCCTGTTTTCAGGCCTTAGTACTTCAGTTGCTAAGTAACAGGAATACATTTCTGGCCCTAGCTGTGCAAATTTTAGCCATACCTGTGATGTGCACTGGACACTGTCTGGACTTTCAGGGAATCTCTTATCCTCTGAAAAAACGATCCCTAGCACAGCTAATTACCCCAGGCATCAGATACCTTAATAAGGAGGACCTCCATGTGCAGCAAGGACAGTGGAACACAATGGAGCAAGGTATCTTTCCCTCACACTTGCCAGTAGTTACTGCCAGAGGCTGAGAGTTTCCAGTCTTTTACCAATCCCCTGGTCAATGACCACATCCCGGGACAGGGATCCCAGTTGCCTGGCCTCACTTCCATCCAGAATGGTGTCATTAGCTGCGGCGTCCCAGATGCGGAGCAGCCAGGTCAGGATGGACTTATTCGTCTGACGGGTGAACTCCCTCTGCAGGTGCATTGGTTTGAAAAACCAGTGGGAGGTCACAAGTCAAGATTGAAATTAATAGAAAAAATTAGAAACAAGCAAAATAATATAAGGAAAAAGCACAGACAAAGATACAACCTGATACCCTATTAGGGTGGTGGCAGCAGTCTAACTGAAGTGATCCAGTTGAAGCGATGATCCGATGGAAGGTCCGGTCTCCAGCTGAAAGTCCACGGTGGCTCTTGTCCTCTGGTTACCCAGTAGACAGGGCTACAGTTAGGCAGTTCTAAGGGCAGCTTATATCCAGGTGGGAATGCCCAGCTCCCCCCTCCTGGGTGGAGCATTTCACAATAGGATGAGATAAGTCCATGAGTCATTGGGTGGTTTCTTGATGGCCCATCCTCTGTTATCAGGGGTGGGTCGTTAGCAGGTGATAACAGGTAACGGCCCACAGCTGGTGGTAGTAGAATACTTAAATACATCTATTTTTAACCTAGGACAGCAGGTCACACAGGTTACACAGCTCACATAGCTCACCCAGGGATAGAGAGCGAGTGATGGTCACAGAATCATAGAATCACCAGGTTGGAAGAGACCTCTAAGATCATCAAGTCCAACCCATGCCCTAACACCTCAACTAAGCAATGGCTCCAAGTGCCACATCCAATTTTTTAAACACATCCAGGGATGGTGATTCCACCACCTCCCTGGGCAGACGATTCCAGAACTTTATCATGCTTTCAGTAAAAAACTTTTCCCTAACATCCAACCTAAATTTCTCTTGGCGCAGCCTAAGACTGTGTCCTCTTGTTCTGTCAGTTGCTGCCTGGAAAAAGAGACCAACCCCCACCTGACTACAACCACCTTTCAGGAAGTTGTAGAGAGTGATAAGGTCACCTCTGAGTCGTCTTTTCTCCAGGCTAAACAACCCCAGCTCCCGTAGCCGTTCCTCATAGGGCTTGTGTTCCAAGCCCCTCACCAGCCTTGTTACCCTCCTCTGGATGCGTTCAAGTGTCTCAACGTCCTTCCTGAGCTGAGGGGCCCAGAACTAGACACAGTACTTGAGGTGCAGCTTCACCAGTGCCGAATACAAGGGAAGAATGACTTCCCTAGTCCTGCTGGCCACACTGTTACAGGCCAGGATGCCGTTGGCCTTCTTGGCCACCTGGACACACTGCTGGCTTATGTTCAGTTGGCTGTCGACCAGTACCCCCAGGTCCCTTTCTACCTGGGCATTGTCCAGCCACACTGTCCCCAGCCTATAGCATTGCAGGGGGTTATTGTGGCCAAAATGCAGGACTCAGCACTTGGACTTTAGTAAACTTCATCTTGTTGGACTCCACTCATCTATCCAACTGTTCCAGGTCTCTCTGCAAAGCCCTCCTACTTTCCAACAGATCAACACATGTTCCCAGCTTAGTGTCATCCGCAAATTTACTAATAATCTCTGGCTCCGTCTCTTTTGCTGGGTGCAAAGGTCCAGCCACCTCCTCACCACTCACTATGCGGACTGATTTGCTCTTTGATTTCTTTTTCTGAACAGGGGCAACTGCTACCAGTTTAGGCTGTCATGGCTCAGTAAGGGTTTGGGTGGACATGGTGACTGCTCTTTTGGTTCCTTTTCCCCCTTGCTCAGTGACAGTTTGTGTGGACACAGTGCTTGTTGATTCATTTCTTTTCTCCTCCTCCTGAAGGTGCTGTACCATCCCATGCAGTGTCCAGTAGGTAGTGGCCAGGGCCCAGCAGTTGAAGTGACAGCAACTGCTGTCCATCTCTGGACCTGTCAGAACATTTTCCCTTCACATACCTTATTACTTTAGCAGGGTCCTGCAGATGTTCAGGGGTGAACTTCCAGATCACTGGAGGAGAAAAATTTTCCAAGTACTGGCCCATCTTCTCCCACATCCTGTGCCACTCAGGATTATCCACTTCCAGGGCAGGCCTCTAGAGCACTTCCCTAGAAGCCTCTATCCTGACTCCAAGTATGATGTAGACAGTGCAGCCGTACAGAGAAAATATAGCAGAAATAACAAGATTATGCTGTCCTTAACATCTAGAGGAAACTAAACATTTTCAAAAACTGCTGTATCAGGCCTGAAGGGCTGGAAGAAAACATTCTCTCCTCCCCACAGGCTGGGTGCAATTATTAATGAGGCCCCAGAGGTGGCAGCTCAGACCAGGACAGGCAAACAAGACTGAATATGCCTTCCAAAAGAAACTCATTGGCTGTGATATTATCATCCCATAAACGCAGTATATCAACAAAGCAATTTTGACTTCTCTCCATGATCTTAAAAAGAATGTCATGATGGGCAAATAGTTCCCCATATGCGGAAATACACATACAGGGTTAGGTAGAACATCTACATGAATACACCAAGAAACATGATTATCAGGGAGCTTCTGTACCCCAATACACAAAAGCTCAGAACAAAATTGTAATTCCAGCTTCTCTCTCATGCCCTACATTGGGTGCCAAAAGACATGCTGGTTTAAAAGTAAACCAGTGGGAAAAATGAACCCCACTCAACTACCTCAAGAGAGATTATAGGTCAGAGATACAATTTACTAAAGAGATTACAATCACAGATTTAACTAGGTTGGAAAAGACCTCTGAGATCAGCAAGACCAACTTATGACCCAATACCACCTTATCAACTGAACCATGGCACTGAGTGGCACATCCAGTCTTTTCTTAAACACCTCCAGGGACGGTAACTCCAACACCTCCCTGGGCAGTCCATACCAATGCCTAATCACTCTTTCTGTGAAGTTTTTTTTTCTTACATCCAACCTAAATTTCCCTTGGCACACCTTAAGACTGTGTCCTCTTGTCCTATCACTGGTTGCCTGGGAGAAAAGACCGACACCTACCTGAATACAGCCTGCTTTCATGTAGTTGTAGAGAGTGATAAGGTCACCCTGAGTCTTGCTTTTTTCCAGGCTAAACAACCCCAGCACCCTCAGCCGTTCTTCACAGGGCTTGTGTTCTAGACCCTCCACCAGCCTTGTTACCCTCCTCTGGATGCATTTGAGCATCTCAACATCCTTCCTGAATGGAGAGGCCCAGAACTAGACACAGTACTTAAGGTGCAGCTTCACCAGTGCTGAGTACAGGGGAAGAATGACTTCCCTGGTCCTGCAGGCCACACTATTCCTGATACAGGCCAGGATGTCATTGGCCTTCTCAGCCACATTGTTGGCTCATGTTCAAGTGGCTGTCGACCAGCACCCCCAGGTCCGTTTCTGTCTGATCACTGTCCAGCCACTCTGTCCCCAGCCTGTAGCGCTGCAGGGGGTTGTTGTGGCCAGAGTGCAAGACTCAGCTAAGCACTTGGACTTGTTAAACCTCATATTGTTGGGTTCTGCCCATCTATCCAGCCTGTCCAGGTCTCTCTGCAGAGCCATCTTACCCTCCAGCAGATCAACACTCGCTCCCAGCTTGGTGTCATGTGCAAATTTACTGATGGTGGACTCAATCCCCTCATCCAGATCATCAATGAAGATATTAAACAGGACTGGCCCCAGCACTGATCCCTGGGGACCACCACTAATGACTGGCCGCCAACTGGATGCAGCACCATTCACCACCACTCTCTGGGCCCGGCCGTCCAGCCAGTTCTTAACCCAGTAAAGAGAGAACCTGTCCAAACCATGGGCTGCCAGCTTTTCCAGGAGTATGCTGTGGGAGACAGTGTTAAAGGCCTTGCTGAAGTCCAGGTGGACTACATCCACAGCCTTCCCTGCATCCATCAGGCAGGTCATAAAAGGAGATCAGATTAGTTAGGCAGGACCTACCCCTCCTAAATCCATACTGGCTGGGTCTGACCCCTTAGCCATTCTGTAAGTGCCATGTGACCATACTCAAGATGATCTGTTCCATAACCTTGCTGGGCACTGAGGTGTATTGGTTTGAGAACAAACCAGTGGGAGATCACAAGTCATGATTAAAATTTAATAGGAAAACCTAAAACTAAGTGAAATAATACAAGGAAAAGCACTGCCAAAGTCAAATACAACCTGGCCCCCTGTTGGTCAGGGTGTTGGTAGCACTCTGCATGAAGTGGTCCTGTTGAAGCAGTGATCCTGCAGAAAAGAGTCTGGTCTTCACCTGAAGGTCCGGTGGTGTAGCTCTAGCCCTCAGGGAGTCCCATAGGTAAGGGCTGCTGTGGTGTCCCAAACCTCTGATTAAATACAGTTGGGAATGCTCAGCTCCTCCTCCTGGGCGGAGCCTCTCACAATGGGATGGTGAGTCACGAGGCAAGGCATTGATGGGCCCTTTAACAGGAGATAGCCCCCAGAGGGAGTTATCAAGGATGAGTCATGGTAGCAGATAACGAACACTGCCCCACCTGTTTTAAACAGCTTATGAAGATGGTGATAGAATACATGCTTTTGGTTACATCTTACACTGTAACCTAGGACATGAGGTCAGACTGACGGGCCTGTAGTTTCCTGGATCCTCCTTCAGGCCCTTCTTCTGGATGGGTGTCACATTGGCCAGCTTCCAGTCAATCTGGGATCTCCTTAATGAGCCAGGACTGATGATAAATTGATGCCTTTTTCTCTGGTCCTTAAAATAGGAGTCAGACACAGTTAGGGTGATAAAAAGGGTAACCTTTATATGAGGATCCTCCAGTGCACAAATTCGAGGTAGAAAAGACCGAAGATGTGTGCCCCGCATAATGTCTGCACAATTTTTATAGATTCTGCAAATTAGCATATCTGACAAGAAGCCCCCAGTTACAAACCCGCCTGGTGAGGTAATTCCCCCAGTTCTAGTACCTTCTAGATTCTCCCTTCTTAGGATGGGATCCAGGCCCTGTTTACAAAAGTATGTCTCAGCTGGTTTCAGCCTTGGTTTCTAAGAAGAACCAATATAGCACAGGGATCCTGGAATTTGTTTTGTCTTTCTGCCTAGGAAAATGTTGAAACTAAGCTACAATATGAAGCTACAAAGCTACAAGTATACGTGTAAAGGATATAGACATTATATAAAAGGAAAAAAAGGGTAAAAACCAAAACAGCATCAAAATGATGGAGAGCAGCTTGAAAAGTTCATCTACCAGCTCCCTCATCACCCTAGGATGGATCCCATCCAGTCCCACAGACTTGTGAGGATGCAAGTGGCTTAGCAGGTCTCTAACTGCTTCCTATTGGGTTACAGTCGGACTATTTTGCTCCTTGACCCCATCTACCAGCTCAGGAGGCCAGTTGTCCTGAGGACAACCTGTCTTCCTGTTGAAAATAGAAGCAAAGAATGTGTTAAGTACCTCTGCCTTTTCCTCATCTTTAGTTACTATAATCCCCCCTGCATCCAATTAAGGATGGATGTTGTTCCTGTCCCTCCTTTGCCATTAACGTATTAATAAAAATATTTATTATTACCTTTCATAGAAGTGGCCAGATTAAGTTCTGATTGGGATTTGCCACTCTAATTTTTTTCCTGCCTGACCTGGCAACATCCTTAAACATTTCCTTAGTTTCCAGGAGACTCCATGAATTAATTCAGCCCTCTGATCATTACCCAAAAAGAACCGTAGTGGTTTGACTTTGGCTGGGTGCTAGGTGCCCACTAAACTGCTCTATCAATCTCCTTCTCAATGGGACAGGGGAGAGAATAAGATGGAAAACAACCAGCAGGTGAGATAAGGTAGTTTTATTACAGTGAAGGTAAAGAAATAAGCAAGAGTCAGCACGTGCATAGGCGAAGAGAAAAGTCAATCTCTACTTCCCATCAGTGAGTGATGTTTGGACACTTCCCGGGAAGTAGGGCTTCAGCATGCATAATGGTTGCTTCAGACAGCAAACACTAAAGAATCACAAATGCTCCCCCATCCTCCTCTGTCCATTAGCTTTTATATCTGAGCTGATGCCATATGGTATGGAATATCCCTTTGGTTAATTTGGGTCAGCTGACATGGTTGTGTCCCCTCCCAGGATCTTTCTCACTAACAGCCTCTTGATGGCGGGAAGGAATGTTAGAGGGAAAGTGCAGTTCAGCAGTGGCCAAAACACTGGTGTGGTATCAACACCCTTCCAGCTACAAATGCGAACCACAGCACTGTGAGGGCTGTGAACTCTACCTCAGTCAGACCAAATACACCCATTCTGCACGCATTAATGTACGTGCACTTAAGCTGGGCTGCTGACTGCACCCCTGACTCTGAGTTACCACCATCAGGTTCATCTCTGGAGAGCCTGAGATCATCCCCTTCCCCCTTCAAACCTAGTTTAAAGCCCTCTCAATCAGCCTTGCTGACTCACGGGCTAGAATACTTTTGCCTTTGCTAGGCAGATGAAGTCCATCTGACTCCAGCAGACCTGGTGCTGTCAAAATTGCCCCATGATCATAAAAACCAAAATTACGCCAATGGCACCACTTCCTAAGCCACTTATTGATAACATGGGTTTTCCTGTTCCCTTTCATCATTTATCACTGCTGCTGAAGGAATTGAGCAGAACACCCCCTGTGCTCCTGTCCTATCAACCAATTGACCCAGCCTCTTGAAGTCCTTTTTAATTACCCAGGTACCCTTCTTACCAACCTCATCACTGCCAACCTGAACAGTCAGCAGTGGGGTAATAATCAGAGGGCTGAGTTAATTCAGGGAGTCTCCTGGTGATATCCCATACCCAGCCCCAGGGAGGCAGCAGACTTCCGTGTTGGATATGTCAGGTCAACATACAGGACCCTCCGTTCTCCTCAGAAGGGAGTCAGTAAAACTATCCTTCTTTTCTTCTTAGTACCCAAGGTTGTGACCTGTTTGACAGATGGAGTGCAACTGTGTCTGGAGTGCAACTTCCAGACATCTTTTTCTCTAGGGTCATCTGCATGACCCTCTAAATCCAGAGCCTCATACCTATTCTGAACTGGCACCTGGGAAGGCAATGAGGGTTGGGAGGAGATTCTTTTACCTCCCTAAGAAGGAACCTGTTTTTGTTCTCGCCCATCTACTAGATCTCGTCCTTCTGCCTGATGGCAAGCAAGGCTCCTCTGACTCCTGTTGAGCTTCTGTCAGGGTTGGAAGGGTGTAACTCCCCCAGTCTATGTCTCTGTAGCGCGGTCGCTTGTTCCGCTCTGGCCGCCCGGTGGCCAGACAGGCGACGGCTACAAAGGCTCCGGCCTATGGGCCACTCAATGCGGTCCTTTTACCAAAATACTTCAAAGGAGCCAGCTGTAAGCCACCTGTGGCAGGCTCACGGTTGAGCAGGCTGCAGAAAGTTGGTCGCTTAGCAACCAGGCGAGGGCAAAGAAGAAGGAGAGACTCCTCGGTGCCTTCAATCCCAGTTTATTTGTAGCAGGGTGTGGAACAGGGAGGTCTGGAAGGGTAGGCAGTCCACGAGAGAGTCGGGGAACGACCGTTGCACGCCCCCTTTTAAGCCGGGGCAGTGCAGGGAGGAGACAAAGGGATAAACCAATAGGAAAATGACAGGGGTTTGACAGGAACCAATAACAGAGGTATAGGGGAGGAACAGATTCAAACGAACCAATGGTAAACCGAACAGAACTTTGCAGATACAATTGAATATTCAACGAAGGGTTATGAATATACATAAAGGGGTAAACCAATGGGTGTAAGGAGAATAAAGAGGGTTCTGGAAAGAGGGGTGGAGTTGCGGTGGGGTGACACCCAGTGGGAAGGAGCCCCAGTTGTCGACCCCGCCTTCAGGGTCGGACTCTTGGGCTGGAAAGTCCACCCACTGAATGTCACTCAGCCCCAAAGTGGGCTGGGCCACCGCAACATGTCTCTTTCACTTTCCCTAATACTCCTTAGTCTTTCCACTTCTTCCTTAAGCTCTGCCACTAGACAGAGCAGATCATTCACCCATTCACACCACACACAAACGTCTTTTGCACTGTCTGCTGGTACTAACACCAGGCTCACACAGTCCCTGCAGCCAGTGACCTGGACAGCTGCGTGCTTGTTGGAGGGGTATATCTGGGTTAGCACACTCTTGCTGGCAGCAGCAGCAATGGCTTTTGACTGCTTTTAAACATTGCTGGATCTAGTCAAGTTGGGGAACCCACCACCAGGAGCTGGGAGAGTGGCAGTGCCCTTCCTGCTCACCCTGCCTGTGTGAACTGCTATCCCATGCCCTCACTGACGTGCCACGCTGCTGTTTGCCCGGTCCTGTTTGCTTCATTCTGGGTTGCCTGTGCGCCATAGAGCCATTTAAATCACCTGCAGATGGTCTTGGCACCACCCCTTGCTCACCTGATTGGCTGGCAAGAGACCACAATAGTTCACTGTCAATCTCCACTCTCCATTAGACTTATGCACAGGCCATATGGGGCTACTGAAGCGTGAGTGAGTCTTGCTGACGATTCCCTGGCTCTCCAGTTCATGGATCATCTTATGGATGGGAATCACAGAGTCTCGATCAGTGCAGTATTGCCGACAATGCACTGTAGTTGTGGCAACTGGTACCTGCTGTTCTTCCACCCTCAGGAGTCCAACTGCAGAAGGGTCCTCTGACAGACCAGGCAAGATCTTCAACTGTCTAATGCCCTCTGTCTCCACAGCAGCTATCCCAAAAGCCCACCTGAGTCCTTTTGGGTCTTTGAAATAACCACTTCTGAGGTAATTTATACCAATAAACAGGGCCTCTGGACCAGTCACAATAGGGTGTTTCCTCCACTTCTTCACGGTCAAGCTTACCTCAGCTTCCAACAGAGTATACTGCTGCAATCCCCTGTAACCTCAGCAATAGGAACAGGTTCTGCCCCCACACATCCCAGTGGCATTAGGGTACGCTGCACACCAGTATCAACCAAAGCTCTGTATTTATGTGGCTCTGATGTGCCAGGGCATGAGATCCACACTGTCCAAAAGACACAAATTTCCCTGGCGTCTACCTGGATAGAGGCAGGGCCCCTCTAGCTGGCTATCATTCCTTCTCTGGGCATATATTCTAGAGGTTCCTTCAAGGGGATCTGACATACCATCCTCCCTTCTGTTATACCTGGCAGCTCAGTCATGGCAAACTGGAGCCACATTCATTCTGGTGGAACTCCCTATGTTAGTGCTTTCCTCTTCTTGTTTATGCACCCATGCCAGGACAGAAGTGGGTTTTCCATCCCATCTTCTCATGTCTTGCCCATGCTATACAGGAAAAACTACAGATCAGCTCATGGGGTGTACCCCCTCTCCCTAGATGGGGAACATCTGATATCAGGGGCTTTGGTCTATACTGATGAAATTTGGAGAAGGCCCTCCATAAGCTCCTTGCTGAGTTTCTGAAAGGTCTCTTCAATCTTGTCTTCCAAACTCGGCATACGCTCGGTCAAGTCCATTTCCATGGCTGAGATTTGGGCTCATGTTGGGGCATGGACAGTGTCTTCACATGCCTGGAGTCCCCTTGTCGTAGCACCCACTTATCACCAAATCTCTGAAACCCAGAAAAAGACTCCTAAACACCAAATTTTTTGTGTTAAAGAGGGCACCATTTATTCAGGCCCCTAGAAGGGCATGGGGGATGACTCCTCCTAACATACCCCCAATTTCTATAAGCGTATTGCTAATATACAGTCACTACATGCATATTATCATTTTGCCATTAGCATAAAACCCTCCCCA
>VZRV01000489.1:222598-234974 GCA_013398115.1 Falcunculus frontatus | reverse complement strand
AGAAGAAGAACAGGGCAACACCCAAAATCCTCCATCTTAAATCCTTCATCCTCATATTAAAAATCCTAAAATCTACTTTTTAACCTTATAAAATACTAAACTACTACTCATTTTTACACTCTCGTGGTTTGCACTGATTCTTGTAATGTTGGTAACTTTTCCCATGGGCTAAGGTCAAAGGCAGGGTTATTCTGAGCTTTTTACCAGGGTCTGGGACCCCCTTGCCGGGGGCTCCTGAGCACCCAGGACAGCCCGAGGCATGTCCTGACCTCCCAGGGCAGCCAGAGGCGTGCCTTGGACTCCAACAACACAACTTGGTGGGACCATCAGCAGCCACTCTCCCTGAGGAAAAGCTGCTGGATGAAATATGCTGAATGGTCACTCTGCAGTCCGAAATGTTTCCAGCTAGAATAGGACGTTTTCAACTCAAAATGAGGTTATCTTCTTAATGGGGCGTTAATTAGTGACCCGAAGTGCTTTGCTGGGGTGATTTGTGGGGTGTTTTTGTATCCACGGAGCTTTTCACAGGCACTGAAGCAGCTCCTTTGGAGAGCTGCAACCCAACACCAAACACTGCTCCTTAGTCAGCAACTCTGCCTCAAGAACTGACATCCAGAGACAAGGGGAGAAAGCAAATCCACCTTAATATTCAGTGCTCTCCTCCCGAAAGGATTTTGTAACAGATGAAAGGCTGCCACACAGCATCTGTCTGCCCCAGCCTGAGCAGCTCCTCGCGTGCTAAGAAAAGAACATGGAACTGGTGTCTGAGATCCATCTGAGAGATACTGCCCCAAATTTACATCGCTGCAGGAAACTCTACTGCCAGATCTGCAGAGACACAGGCCAAAATACCCCAGGAAAACATTCCTGGGGAAAAAAAAGTCTTAAATTTACCTTGAGAGGCTGAATCTCAAATGGTTCTCTGGAAGGATTTTTCACCCTTTCATAAATGTAATAGTAATGATGATTCAAGCATGAAATTTATTAAAGTCTTGGCTCCAAAACCTGAAGGTTTGGGGTACAAAATGAGCCTCTCTACAGCACTGACCAGTGCAATGCAGTGCTGGGTGTTTTCCCTTTAGTAAGGAAAAGATGTTCCTCCCTACAAAAAGGCACTGAGGAGCCCATTAGCAAAAATCCCTGAATGGGGACAGCTCAGGGACAGGAAGAGAAACAATTTTAATTTTTAATATAAAATAGAAAATTACTACATTCTAATATCTGTACTGACATTTATCTTGGGATGACAGCCGTGGAACAAGTTATGTTTTCCCTCCAAGTCTGTGGGAATTTTTCCAACCTAGAGTGTGATATAACACATATCTCCTTAAGAGAAGTTCAGAGTTAGATCCCTTTGCATTCTGCTGGAGATTTACCCCTGGATCGTTCCCTGACACGTTTTGTGCAGCTCCAATGTGCTGCTGCCACCAGATGGCCCTTGTGGTGGCTTCTGTTGGGAAAATCAGCACAGGAGCTCTCCAAGGCAAAGCATTAAAATCAATTTAAAGGCAGAACACTGTTTACAAACAAGGATTTTGCATAACGAGGGCCTGCTTTCTTTGCCAGTTGGATTCTGTGAGAGCTGAGATGTTTCACCAAGCAGCACAATCCCTGTCATCAGCTGAGAAGGATGCTGGGGATGTGCAGACCTTGTCAAGAATTCTTCCTAATTTTGCACCAAGCAGAGCAAGATGAAGAGCAGAGTGTCTGCATTAGAGTTCTGCTGACCTTGAGTTCACAAGATTCTGTGACTGCTCTGAAGTGCAATCTTGATGAATAATGTCATCAGCACCTTTCTGACGCAAAATAAAAAGGGAAATTAAAAATACGAAAAGGGGAAGAGGAAAGGGGAGAAGGGGAAGAAGAAGGAAGGGGGGAGAGGGGAGAGGGGAGAAAAGGAAGGAATAAGAAAAAATAAAGGAGAAATCTCTTGTCAGGTTACAGCTGTGGTTGCAGCAAGCAGAACAAGGGCTGTGTCTGCTTCACTTCTGAGTTTGGATATGACAGAGACACATCCCTTTTTGTCAGGAGCTCTCTGAAACGGGAACAAACACCCAGGCAAAGGCCTGTGTGATTTCCTGAGCTCTGCTTTTGCTTTGGAGCCTGTTTGTTTTGGGTAAACGCTCCACGCTTGCCCTTGTAGCAGTGGAAAAGGCAGTGGCAGAAATTCTGGGAGTTTGAAGGGGAAAAAACCAACAAACAATAACAGAAGTCAAAAAGGAATGAGCTGAAACCTGCTCGCACTCGTAGCTGCACCTTTCTGAAAGCCCTTTTTGTTCCCAAGGATGAATTTATTTCATTCCACATCAGAAATTCCTCGAGATCTATTTCAACTGTCGACTTATAGCCAGCATCAAACACAGAAATGACACAGGGATGACTTTTTGACAGCCAGTTTTTGAGGAAATGTAGCTGCAAAGTGATTTTTTTGCAATGTGAAAGTCTTTCCAGGCCACACATTAAAGTGATGGCAGAGCTGTGTTCCTCAGCAGATCTGAGTAATACAAACACAATTACGAGATCTTTTCTTTACATTCCTTTTTTGGAAAATATCTTTTTCAGGTGAAAGGCAAACCCAAACATTAATAATGAATCTTTTTCCTGTAGTAACTCAGCGAGTAAATGCAATGGGAGACTTTTAAATGCTGGATCACTGACAGGCAAAACCAAGTTCCCAGTTCCCAGCCCTGCAATAGCATTCCTCAAAGATAGGTTTCAAGATCACTCACCCCAAAGTATTTGATTAGTGCCACTTGTGTGCTTCAGCAAAGAGCTACTCACATGAATTAATTCAAGATACAGAGGATACTTCTTGATTACATGGGCCAATGGAATACAGAGCTCAGTACAATAAAAGGCTTTATACGGGGATCAGGATTAGCTTTTCCATGTGGGAATGGATCAGATTTATCACATCATTTAAACTGCACCTTCTCTGCTAAGAAGGCATTTCTGAAGAGAGAAATTCACTTTGTTGTCAATACAGAGAAAAGAAAGTGTCCTGAACAGGTTGGGGATCAAAACTCTTATGAAGAGAACTGAATTAATGCCCATTCCAGAGGACTGGGGCAGAGGTTTTAAAAGCTAAAACACTTCTTCAATCCAAGTCCTCCCTTTGGGGTTGAGCCCTGGAGTGTCACAAACAGGGGAGGATCCACCATAGGACAGATCCTGCAGATTTTGCTGCGTTTGGTCCTGACTAAAAGCACAGATTGATACCATTTCCTTCATTCCTGATATCTGGGTCCTTATCAATCTTTGCTGCCCTGGATTTTGCAAACAGACATTTCCATAGCTCTTGCCTGACTTGGATGGGGCCTCAGTGACACCCAGGCCCTGCATTTCTGTGCACCTTTCCCACCATTTGTGGCCTCTCAGGGATCCTCTCCTCAGCTGCCAGAGCAGCACAAACCCCAGTGAACCCAGCAGTTTATCTTTGTGGGATTGCTGTTCCTGGGGAAATCTCTTGGAGCAAGTTACCTCAGAGAGCTGCAGTTCAGAAGAGCCCTCAGCAGTTCATCACGAGCTCCCAGTTAGCCCATTCTATGTTTTTAACAAGTCTAAAACTTCATTTCCTGCTGAGGGACTGGGAATAAACTACATTTGTCATTTGTACTAAGGACTTGTTTGATATGGAGTTTCTCCTTGTGTTCTAAGAGCCTGCCCAAGGGGAAACCTCTAAAGAGCTGATTAACACTTTGCTGCTCTCAGGGCTGCTTCAGATGGTTTTTCTCCTCTGCATAAATGACCCGGATTAATTTTGACAAAGTAACATGCACAAAGAGACTTATGAAAAATGTAGCTACTTCTTTTTGTATTGCATTTCCAGAACTCACATCTCCATCTCTTCTTTGGAACAGCAGCACTCTGCCTTTTTACTTTTCCTTTTGAGTAGAATTTCAATTCATCTTTAGAGTGAATCAAGTTCCTTTTGCCTCCAGCTACTCATTGACAGGGTCAGTTCTGGAAGTTCCTTTGCCTCAGAAAAGCTGTTCCCTCTGCCAGTCTGTAATCCCCCACGTAAGTGTTCACTGAGCACTTTGCTGCCACAGTATTTTGTCATTCTCTGTGACAAATTTTCAGCCTGTGATAGAGCCCCCTCTTGAGAGAACCCCAAAGCTTCCAAAAGCAAGTACATCTCTTTTTTATTATTATTTTTTTAAACATTTCAACTGGAAAAGCTTCCAGAAGCTACTGCATTTCTCTCAGGTCTCTGAAGAGAGTGGGATCAGTGCTTTTTAGGAGTCCTGATCCAAGACAAACCTTGACTCACCACCACACCAAGAGCCCTGTTTGTCTGCCCAGCCACCCGGAGACTGGGGCTGCACCCTGCTCATGTGAGCATTGTGATTGTGAGGTTTAAACAGCAACAGGAAACGTGCAACAAAAGCCACCTACTCCAAAAAGACAACATCCCCCTGCACTGGATTCCCCCACAGTGGCTCCCAGCCCTCGCTCATGCAAGACCAGAAAAATGCAATTTTTGGCAATCGTGAAGTAGCAAATACAATTTTTCACGTGAGCTTGGACAGAAATAACCGTGTTACCTTTCAGCCTTCCCAGAGCTGAGCAGAGCTTGACTCTGGGGCTTCCCAAGGCAGCTGCAGCACAGAGAGGGAGGGAGGCTGGAGTTGCACACCCCAGGGATGCTGCCGAGGGCTTGCTGTGGCTCCCAGGCTGAAACTGCAAATACAGACTGCTCCTAATGACCCAGCCCTGCAGCAGCACCTCTCATCCCCTCTCTGTGCTTCCCAGCAGCAGGAAAGAGAAGGGATAAGAAAAGGGGTGAGAAAAGGTTGAGCCTGCCTGACCTCAGCATTTTCTTGTTCAGCTTTTCATTTCCTGATCTGGAATCTTTACCTAAGACACCTTGAGGTTTAGTGCTGTTTCTTTGGACGAGAAGCAATTGGAATTGATTTGTCCATTTTGTGATGTGCTTTTCTTTTTTGGAAAAGGATAGAAGCGTTTCCAGTCTGAATTTGCAAATCTATTTTTAAGTCTTGCTGGAAATAAAATGAAAGAACCTAAATTTCCCTCAGCTGTTGTCAGCGATAAAGCTGGGGGGTGATTTTTCCTCCTTTTGTACAAATGGAATGTTATTTCTCCTTCTCTTCACACGTGGATATTTGTACACAGAGTGATATATTGTGCGAAACTCTCAAGAAAAAAGGAATATGGTAGAAATCTGAACAACTGCAGACTAATGAGAGTGAACTGCAGTGAGTCAGAGCAAACCTGGGCTCTTCTAATTGCACTGGTACAAATATACCTTAATGACCACAGCATCAAAAATATACCCCTTTAATCACTGCTATTTGCTCACACCCTGCTTTAGTTAATGACTGCCTGAATTAACATTGCCCTTCTCTATCTGCTATGATACATTAAAACATGATATTTTTGTGTGCTGCTCTTGTCAGCAGACAGTGCAGCTGTCCTGGGGGTGCTGCACAAATAGAAAAAGCAGGTGAAATGCTCCACAGCACCATTAAAACCATAGGAACATATCCATGAAAAAGTGCTCTGGATGCAGGAAAGGTGGGGAACTCAAGACTGAAGGTTTCTAGGTTGCTGCAATTCATATGAAATGAGTAAATGGGGTATTTTCTTTCCAAGTTTTGTTGATGGCAAACACATGCAGAGTATGCTGTGCCCTGCTTTCAAACTGGCATTTTATCCATTAGATTCAGATGGAATTAAAAGGGTACATACTGGAAATATGATTAGGTACTGATTTTTTGGGATGTTCTACCCCCTGCCTTCTTTTTCTTTAATTTAAATTTCTCTTGGAAGGCAGAATTATTTTCCTAATGTGAAAAACCACTGCTGTGCCATCTAAGTGCTTTTCTGTTCCTGGCATTCTTGGAAGCAACATGCCAGTTACAGATGTGAAAAGAGAACAAGAAATTAATGATAAAAATCCTTGGTTTTCATCAGTGGAGGTGTCCAACTTGAAATGCTTGTGGCAAGAGAATTTGGACAACACTCTCAGGGATGCACAGAGTGGGGTTGCTGGGGTGTGTGTGCAGAGCCAGGACTGGGTGATCCTTTCCAACTCAGGATAGTCTATGAAATATCCTATGATTCTATGAAAAGAAATCCGTATTTCTCAGGACTTTGTACTTTATCACAGTTGCTTAGTCTGACCTTTCTCTAATTTCTGTTCCCATGGATGTTTTAAAAAGAACAGAATATGATCTGATTTTCATGTTTCCTCATAATCTTATTCTGAAAAGCAGCGTTTGCTGAAATTTGCCAAGATAATTCAGTGTAAGCGTGGATATGGTAAGCATGGAAAAACTGACTCTGACCAATTAAAGCGCAGAAAAATATCAGAATGGAAATGTATGGAATCAAAATGGAATAAAATGTCTTAAAATGGAAAAAAGTGGGTGAATTAGACTCTGGCAGCATAGGTAATTATTCATTTAAGTGATGTTTAAAAAAAAAAACCCCAACAAAACACACAAAAATCTCCGAGAGTTTTCCATGAGCAGGTTTGCTTATTAAGTTTTTATCCAGGAATGACCTGATGAAAACTTTGGGTTGGGTTTTTATTTTCTACAGAAATGCTGGTATTCGATATTTTCTTGCTTTATAAGCTCACAAAAGCAGCACATTGCAATGAAATCGTGGGATCACAAGGAATGGTGAGGAGACATGGAATCAGCTACTTTAGCATTGTGATTTCTCCTTGCTTTCAGGGAATTTCTGAAGCTGTACTTTTGGGGGGGTTATTAGTTTACTTTCCCATTCCAGTGTCCACCTTCCTACCCTGATGCCCAGGTTGTGGTTTTTGTCCCTGTGCTTTTCATCTTTATGGGATGGGAAGTGTTTTCTTCTGGCACTTTTCTGCCCTTGCCCCAGGTACTTGGTACTGAGCATGAATTCTTCTCCTTCAGTCACAGTTTATCCCACAACTTAAAATACGATGTGTTAATAAAAGGTGTCCTTGATTCCAACTCTGATTTGGCTTCAACCTCAACTTAAGCACCGAGAAAAGATTTTCTGCACCATTTATAAAATAACTTCTTTAATTAACGCCTCACTCCAAATTTCATTATATTTATTGCTAAATTAGAGCTGTAAGTTCCACTTAGTCCCTTTTATAAAATTGCTTCCCACTTCAACAGCAGAATTCTTTCTGTTCTCGTTTGATTTGTCTCTGGAGAGCCCCAGAGTATCAGCCACGTCCCCAGCACCGTGTGAGCCCTGCCCTGGGTGTCACTGCCACCCTGCCACTTCCCACTCCCCAAGGACAGCTCTGTGAACAGCACACCCCTTCCTTCAGGACCCAGCTCTGAATTTGCCTTTTTCCCCAAAGAAGCAAAGAATTCCTTGCTGATTTGTCCCTTTTCTATTAGGGATATATTGACATCATTATTATTTATCCCTGTTAAATTGCCATTTTTATGTTTGAGGTGCTTGATACCTCACATTAACAGTAACATTAACAGTGCTTTTTATTTTACAGGACACAAGGACACGATCCTTTCCCAAGGACTCTGCACAAGAGGACACATTTGGTTTTTTGCCTGCTAACATTCCCTGATAGCACTTAACCAAAACAAGATAGAGAAGCACAAATCACAGAAACCAACCAAAGCGCAAAGGAAATGTTTTATGAAAGGCTCATTAGAATGAAGGCTTGGTTAAAGTTGCATACTGAGATGGATTAGTTCTGGACCACACTTTGCAGGCAAACCTCCAGATTCAGCTACAGAACCTGGAGGAGCCAATTTATCATTTCTTTCATAAATCAAAAGGCAATTCCTACAAACAGTAATGATCAGTCCGCTCAGGATCGGACTCAGAAAATTAAAATTGAACTTTCTACTGCCTTGTGGAGATGCCCTAAAATATGGTCTGTACTTTCATCATGCTTAGCCTGGGGTATTTCAAATACTTTAGGAGCTGCCCAGGGTAAGAACAGCTTAATTGTCTCAGTGCCACCAAAACCAGACAGGCACCGTGGGGTGGAGCAAGCCAGGAGGCTCCAAGGTTCACCTGAGAGCAGGTCAGGTACTCTCCCTTTTTAGAAGAGGGCTTGAGCTACATAGGTCAAGTCTAAAGCCATTCCATTTAACTAAGAAAAAAGTGTAACATGATCATATTTTACAAGAGATTATCACTGAAAAGATTTGTGGTAGGAAAAGGCATGAGGAAGTTCCATGCCTTTAAGTAGAAATCAAACTGTTAAGAGAAATAAGATGTCAGGTCTTAAAAGTGGGTTATGTTTAACCAGGAGGGGGAAAAAGACAAGTCAGAAACACCACGGTTCCTAAAAGATTTCAGGTCTTTATGGCTGTGCTTTCTTCTTATTTAATACCTCAGAGTCAGGTCTCATCTCCCAGGCATTATTTAGCTTATGGGGCTCACGGTCCCGATCAGCAGTGGGATTCCTATTTTCTTCTTTCTCCCAGGAATCTCCAAAGAATGCAGCAAATGGGATGTTGTTTTTTCTGGCATTATTCAGCTGATCCACTGGAGAGGTGCAGGCAGTGCTGGTGTGTGGTGAGCACACGGAATGAGATCAGGAACATTTGTCCTGCCTTAGGACATTGGGAGAGGGGACACACACCTTAGGTACAGGGTGGGAAAGGGGCTCGGACCTAAAACTGAAAGAGGAGACATTTAAATGGGATATTGGGAAGGAATTGTTCCCTGGGAGGGTGGGGAGGCCCTGGCACAGGGTGCCCAGAGCAGCTGTGGCTGCCCCTGGATCCCTGGCAGTGCCCAAGGCCAGGCTGGACATTGGGGCTTGGAGCAGCCTGGGACAGTGGAAGGGGCCCCTGCCATGGCAGGGGGGGCACTGGATGGGCTTTGAGGGCCCTTCAAACCCAAACCATTCAGGGGTTCTATGACCTACATCTAAACTCTAGCAACAGGATAAACTTGAATAGCAGGATAAAATTCCTTAGTGCCTGAACACAGCAGCAGAACCAAGAAGTGAGGGAGAGAATTAAGGAGGCAGGGGGGGGAGGAGACTAAGAGAGAAATACAACCAAGGAAGAAGTGACTTCGAAGAGAATTTTAAAAGAGAGAGATGGAGGGCAGAGTTAAGATTGAGCACAAATCACTGCATGACTTCTGGATCCTTGTTTTTAATATTACACTGACCTAATTAATTTTACATAGAAAAATATGTATCAGAGGCTTTTTCCTGGTCTTATCTTCCTTTGAAAAAAATTATTTCAGCTGTTTGCTCACCCATGGCATTATTACCCACACCAAACTGTTTTTGAAACAGTGACATTTCATGCTCAGCTTCTGCACAGAACTAGAAATTTAACTCTGCCAAACCACCCAAGTCAGGCAGCAAGTGCCAGAGCCGGGCTCTCAGAACAGAACAGGCAAACACAGAAGAGGAAGGCACCCTCAGGGATCATCGAGTTCAACTCCTGGCCCTGCACAGACACCCCAGCAATCCCACCCTGTGCATCCCTGGGAGCCTTGTCCAAACGCTCCTGGAGCTCTGGCAGCTCAAGGACCAGGATTGTGCCTGCTCTCTGGTGGGCATCAAACAGCACATGAGCCTGTGAGCACCAGGGATGTGACTCTGAGCCTGGACCAGACTCTGAATACTCAAAAAGGGTCCTCTGCAGGGTATCGATTTGCCAGCAAATACCAAAATTCGAGACTCTCTAAGGTTTTTCCGAAGGGTAATGGGGTATTTTAGCAGGGAAGTTGGACTAGATGACCTCCAGAGGTCCCTTCCAGCCCCAAACTCTCTGTGATTTATCTCTTGCTAATAATGAGTAAGAGAATCCTACTTACTGAATGAGCAACATTCCCTTTCATATTTAAATCTTCCCTGGCACTTTCCCAGGCAAGAATTAACCATGTGCTGCGTAGCTTATGGAAAGGGACAGTCTGAGGTAGGATGTTAGCAAGTAATAAGAATGCTATTTTGATGATTTTCGTATTTTAAAAGGTTAGGCTTGATGTCACTTAATTTTCTAACTGAGCAAATCTGAACAAGCTGGGTCTGCTTTTACAATCTGTGTCTTCACAGATAGAGATTGAATGCATTATTGATTCCATGAATATGCTTATCTTCTAAGTTTACCTCGCCTTGTTAATTCACAGAGCGTGGCGGAGCACACAGGCTTTTGGAGGGGCAGAGACAATCCCTGAGACACAGAATCCTCCTTCCTCTTTCAGCGCCGAGCAGCAGCAACATCCAGAACACACCGGGAACGTGGCGCAGGCTCCAGGTGCCAACCCCAGGGCATTGCTGAGGGTTTCATGCATTTTTCAGGCTAATTCATGGTTTCCTGTGGAGAGGGCTCCCAGTGGGTTTGCTTTGCTCCGTGTCCTCTGTGGGAAAGCACAAGCGGCCGGGCGGGTCAGGTTCATGGTCTCGTTAGTGGGATCCTGTGAGGAATCCTTCCCAAACCAGGCAGAGAACCCGGAGCTGCCGTCCCTCCCCGAGCCATCGCTCCGGGCTTGGCTCAGCCACGGCGGCTGGGGCTGAGCGAGGTACAGCTCTCCGTGTGCCTACGGAGGCATTCTCCTGCCATCGGGGGAAGAAAGCAGGAGATTGCCACCCTGAACGCGGCTCCTGCGTCCCTCAGCAGTGCTCCTGGGTCCCGTGAACTCGGGAATTTCTGCCTAGAAAGGGGAGTTTCAAACAGATCCTCGCTGTAGGAGCTGTGCTGCTCCACTTCCACCGTCCTTGCTGTGAAATGCTTAATAAGCTTTTATTGTCTGCACATACTTTAATGAGTTTTGAGTGTCTTACTTTGCATTTTGTTTTGCACACAAGAAGCAAGTTCACTTGCTTTATTTATTGATTTAACCCCTGACAAATACGCTGGGTGCCTACTACTGTGCAGGTTCCCTCAGTGAGATACTGTGACAAGCATTTCTTCCCACACAGAGCAGAGTAAACTGCACTTTAGCAAATACATTCTGAACGAACTGTATTCGGAAAAAAAAATATTTTCAAGAATTCTAATGAAAAATACTAATCGAGTTACTGGGAAGGAGGCTTGGTCTCTTCAGAGAGCAGCTAAAGACATTTCTGTGAAGTCAGGATCCCCACTAGGACTGGAAATTAGTCTTTCGTGCTTCAGTCACCTCGACAGCCACAACAGCCCTTAGCTGCACTTGTGTCAGAGCAAAAGTAAGAGTTTTGCCAATAACTTATTTCTGCCTAAAGCCAGAATGCCCCTGGAAACTGCCAGACGAGTCCGGCTGTGGCTGCACCCTCCCCTCACGCCCCTTTTCTCCTGACTGCGAGAGGCAGAGGGGGAAAGCTGGGACAGACACCCTGTGCTTGGGAGCTGCGTTCCCAAACCTGCCGGGCACAGATGGGGACAACCCGGAGCCTGCAGCCCCCCCAGGAGCGGGTCCCCCTCGCCCTCGCCCTGCGGCATCGGCCGCGCTTCTGAAGCGGCGCATCCTGGCAAAGGTGAGAAAAAGTTGCACCCACCACGAAGGGTCGGGGGTTCAGTGACAGCAGAACAACCCCTCTGAGAAAATTGTATTAATTGTAAACTTGAAAAGTGGAAAGGCGGAGAAAAGAGGTAGAAAAACTTAAAAAAAAAAAATTAAAGAGACATGAAGAGGAAGGGAGGAGAAAAGCACGTCTTCGCCTTCCTATCTTCTTCCTGCAGTATCTCCCGCTTCCCTTTCCTACTCCCGGTTCTCACAAGCATTCCCAACACACACTTGGGATGGATGATATAGGACCCAAAACCTCAGCAACTTTTCTTGGCTTGATGCAGCCTTAGCGGGAAGCAGCGTTTCACCAACAGAGGTTTTTACGCCAGGGATGCTGACGGGAGAGGCGGAGGGCTCTGCTGCCTGACTTGGGGCGTGCTGCTGGGGCGCCCGGCTCGGGGGGCCACCCCCGCGATGGGAACCCGCTCCCCAGCTGTGGCAGGGACAGCTCTGGTCCCGCAGGCCGGGTCCCCGCCCGCCCCCGCGCTCAGCGCGCTGCTCCCCGCGCCGCCCCGGGGCCCCGCTCCCGAGAGCGCTCCCCGCGCCTCTCCCGGGGCTCTCCCCGCCGGGAAAGGGGCCCGGAGCCGCGCGGGGATGGGGCGCGGGCACGGGATGCAGGGATGGGATGCGAGCGCGGGATGCAGGGATGGGATGCGAGCACGGGATGCAGGGATGTGATACGAGCACGGGATGCAGGGATGGGATGCGAGCGCGGGATGCAGGGATGGGATGCGAGCACGGGATGCAGGGATGGGATGCAGAGCCGGGGATGCGATGCGCGGATGGGGCGCTCGCCGAGCCCCCGCTGCCCCCCGGAGGAGCGGCCGCCGTTACTTAAGCGCATCCCGGCGGCGGCGGCCGCGGCGGGGGAGGCGGGGAGCGGCGGGCCCGGCGCAGGGACTGCCCGCGCCCCTGCCCGTGCCCGGCT
>VZRV01000489.1:144315-222503 GCA_013398115.1 Falcunculus frontatus | reverse complement strand
CGGCGGGGGGGGCCGGGCGGCAGCAATGGCGGCGGGGGGCCGCCGCCCGCCCGGGCAGCCGCGGCTCTAGGAGGGGACGTGCGGGGCCGCGGGGCGCCGCTTTCCGCCGGGGTATTTATTCCTCCCCTCTCGCTTAAGTTGCCAGCGGAGCGCGCTGGCCGGCGCCTGCCCCCCCCGCGCCGCGGAGGTGCGGGGCGGCCATGGAGAGCCCCGCCGAGAACCCCAGCAAGGCGGCCGAGTACCTGAAGGAGCTGAACAAGATTATTGAGACGCAGCAGGAGCTGCTGGAGAAGCAGAAGCGGAGGATAGACGAGCTGGAGCAGCAAGTGGCCAAGTTGTACCACGAAAATGCCTGCCTGCAGGACGAGCATCACCGGCACCTGGCCACATGCCGGCTCCAGCAGGGCGTCCCCCCCGCGCCCCCGGGGGTGCTGAGCGCCATCCAGGAGAACGCCAGGCACGAGAAGTAAGCGCTGCCAGCCTTTCTTTGCCCCTTTTTCGCGGAGGGGGTTTCCCTAGCGGGGTTTCCCTTCCCTTTCCCCTCCTGCTTTCGGGTGCCCGAAGCCTCCCCGCGTAGCCGCGCTGGGAGCAGCGGGACTCCCTGCGGGGTGTGCCCCGGGGCGAGCCCCGGGCGGCTCGAGGGACAGCGATGGGGTACGGAGGGGTGGCCCCAGCCTCTGTCCCCCAGCCCGTGCGGGTGTCCGTGTCTCACTCGTTCTCTGGCCGGGGTCCCGGGGGGTTTCGAGCCGCGGCGGCACGGCCGGAGCTCCCCGGCTGCCCCGCCCGCCGTGCCCACGGCTGTCCCTGCGGCCACCGCTGCCCCGGGCCCCGCTCGGGGGATGCCCTGGGCAGAGCCGCGGTACCCGGGCTCTGGGAGCAGCGGGGCGAGCCCTGCCTTTCTCCCCATAGCATGTTCGCTGCCTCTCCGAGCGCCCTGGGGACCGGGGGTACCCAGCGCGGGGAGCCGCTCGCCCCCCGGGAGATGCCCCGTGGCGCTGCCGGGGAGCGGCCCTTGGCTCCGGCCGCTATCGAAAGTGACCCGGCCAGGGGTCAGTAAACATTGGCCGCTCGCCACCGGCGGGCTGGCCCGGGCCAGCGCCAGCTCGCCCCGTTCGGGCCGCCTTCGCTCCCGGCCGCCGCCTCTATTCCAGCCTCTCTAAGCTGTGATTAATCGGCTGCGTCTCTCCAGCGCTGGGAAAGCCGCTTAGTTGCGCGGTTCCGAAGCAGCAGGGATTCGGGAATAGCAAAAACTGAGGTCGGCGCTTTCCCGGCGTGTTTTTACTTCTGGAAAAGTATTTAAGGCTTGGCTTTCCCGGAGCGGAGTGGGAAAAGCATGCATGCGATTACGAGCCCACTTCGCTGCTTGACACAGCACAATGGGCTGTTTGTGATCCGCTGCGCTCGAATTCCTTAGGTTTATAGATACAGACGGGGCAGCTCCCGGCCGCCGCCAGCCCCCGGGATGAGGGATACGGGATGCTCCGGGCAGGCGAGGGATGCCCGGGAGGAGGGCGAGCCCCGGACCGTGCTCCGGCCGCGGGATGCCCGGGATGCCCGTCCCGCTGCGGGAGGCTCCGCTGGCTCGGTCCGGCCCTGCCAGGGCCCGGGACAGCGGCTCGGGCAGCCCCCGCCGGGCCCGACCCCATCTCCCTCCGGAGAGCGGTGTCGGGCAGGGATATCCCGGGGAGCTGCCCCGGATCCCGGAGCTCCCGCCGGCAGGGTGGGAAGTGCTGCTGCTGTGCTCGGAGTCGGGGGTGCTGATGCTCCGAAGCAGCGTTTTCCCAGCGTGCTGCTGCTGTGGAAGCTTCAGAAGGGTCGCTGGTCACTCAGTGTCCCCTTTGCCTGCTCCCGCTTCCAAGCTTTGCCCCTGGCCAGGGGAGCAGAGTGGGAAGGGAGGGGGCTCTGCCTCCCCAGCGCCCTTCTTGCTGTGAGTGTCAACAAGGCTTTTTTTCTGTGATGCTGGGGTAATCACTTTTGGCTTTTTCATAAACAGAGATGTCTCTCTGAAAGTAAATAGCTCCTTTAATAAACTGGAGAGCATGCTGCCATTTATCAATCAATCAATCAATCCATCCGTCCATCAATCCCTTAAGGAGAAAGAGCTGTTTCCAGAAAACATGGAATATTTACACGAGTCCTATCCTGTGTATCCATGTCCAGTACCCGAGGATTTTTGTGGCTGTGCTTGTAGTACAAGATGTCAACTCAGCTATCTTGTCCCATTTGTCTCTTGCAAACGACATTACCAAAAATTGTACAAATGGCTTGCCTTGTTTGATAATATTTCTCCTCTGCAGCCCAAGACTCATTTGCAGAGCCCTCCTTGGGCAGGCAGCTCTGGGGACTTGGAGGCTTTTAAGTCTCTTAAGTGGATTTGATGCTGGGATCAGAATTAATCTGGGATATTTATGGCAGAGTTGTATTGCTTTGAGGCAGAGCCTGGGGGCTTAGTGGGGAAGCTGGAGCCAGCCCTGTGCATCTGGCCAGGCCCTTGGCCCACGTGCGTGCCTGGGGAGCCGCAGCTTCAGGGCCACCTTCATCTGAGCAGCGCTGTTGTCCCCTCTCCTCCCCCAAAACTGTCCTCCCTTGGGAGGGAGCCCTTTTTTCCCCCCTGGGTGGCCCTGCCCAGCTGGATCACCCCTTGGGCCTGGCACAGGGGCTGTGGCAGTGGCTGCTGAGGTCCCACGCTGTCCAGGAGCAGGGACAGGAGCCACCCGTGGCAGCAGTTTATTCTCTGGCTGGATACAAAAGATGGAGGAAGTCTCCGAGTTGGAAAATAGAGAATGATACCCTTGTTTTAAAGGCTTCTCGCAGTCCCACGGTTCCCTCAGCTTCCTGACAGCCCAGCCTATGATTCCAGGGGTCTGTAGCTTCCCTTTCAGAAGCTCAGCCTCAGTTTCCTCAGACCTAAATGTCCTGTTCACCTTGGGGATGTTTGGGTGGGGAATGAGGATCCCTTGCTTGCTGAAGTTCCATGTCAGGTGCCAGTGACGCTGAGATGGGGATCTCTGGTTCTGGGGGAGAAGTGGTGTGTCCACCTTGTTCCCTCCTGTCCCAGTGCACAACCTCCTCATCCTCCTCTCTCCAGAGGCAGCTTCACACTCTGCCACCATCAGTGACCACTGCTCCTCCTGACCCTTCAATGCTTCAAAGCTAAAAAGAGTGGAATCCTTTTTAAAGGAAACCAGGCTTCTCTTAGATAAAGTCATTGAGAAGTCAGTGCTTTTAGAAGTTCTCTTGCACCTTGACTTGAACAGTTTTTTCTAAGCTGTTTAGACTCCAGTCCTGCAGCAGTTCCACCTTCGTGGAGTGGCCGTGGCTCCCTGACAGGGGTTCCACATTGCCACATGTGGTTACCTTGTATAAAAGAAACTATGGAAATGTTATGCAAGATAATATCATAATGGTTAGGTCTTAATAAAAGATAGTAAAAAAAACCTGACAACCAAACAACAAAATCCCCACAAGTCCTAAAAGTTTTCAGTTCTTACAATGGGAAGAATATAGAGGCGAAGGCTGCTTAAATAATTTGGAAAAGCTGGTGTAATTGTAGAAATTCTGTAGCTTGTGAGGAGGGGAACTGTTAATGAACCTTGAGATAGACTTCTGGAAGGAAAAAACTCCAGTCCAGTAATATATGTATATAAATATATAAAAATAATTTGGGTTTTTGCACTTCCAGAAAATCCCAGAGTGAAAAGAAAGTTTCTTTTGTGCCAGTTGCTGATGGAAGAAGGGAGGGAGAGGCAGAGGGCTGGGTGATCAGGGGCAGGTGTGCTCCTCATCCCGCAAGGACTGACCAAAAAAGGTTTGGGGGAGAGCCCACTAATTTTGGAATAATTGGCTGAGAGCAAATCAACGTTAAAATGCACAAGTGGAATTGAGAATAGTTGATTACAAGGCTTTGCTAGATGTGATGAATCAGCATAAGGAAGATAACAATAGGTGTTTAACTCATTAAGGTGTTTAACTCTGAGTTGTGTAAGACTAATTTTAAGTGAATCCATTTCATTTAACGTTTGAGAAGCAGCAAGAGCCTCTAGAGCTCAGCTCCTCGCTGTAATTCAATAAACACTTTTTTTTCAGGTGTAAAACCAAACGTACTGCATTTTCTCAAATCTATGCAAGGATAGTTTTGTGTGCCTGAGAATTCAGCCCTGGCCCCTCGCAGCTTCGGGAGGGAGGTTTGTGCTTATCCTAATCAAGTTAAAAACTGTGCTGCCTTTTCCTGGAGAAAGCGCCTGGTGAGAGGCTGAGGAGGAGGGAGAGGAGAGTTGTCTGCTGAGACAGAACAGTCTGAAGGGGCTGTTGTTTGCAGCTCGGTCTGAACTCTGCACCTGGCCTGGCTGATTTATTTCTAGATGAATCTAGGGCTGGCTTTGTTCTCTGGGGCAAGACAGGCGCGGTTCGGAGCTGTAAGGGGCCCTCGGTGTGTTCGGGGGATGCTCCGGGTCCGGGCGAGGTGCGCTGGGAGCGCTGGAGAAGCCGAAGTTGTTGCTCTGGTGACAGTCACATGTGAAGGCTGCGTTGTGCCCTACATAAGCCGAGCTTGTGACTTTGCCTGTCGCTGCCGGCGCTGGGAGCTGCCCTGCACACAGCCTCGGCAGAAGCCAAGGATTGCATTAGTGTGGAGACCAGCAGGGCTTTTTCCTCCCTCCAGAGATGTCCTTTGCTAAGGCAGACCGTTCAAATGACGTAAATCCCATTTCCCTGCCTGCGCCGCTCTTGAGCAGCAGCTTATTTTTGTTTGCTGCGCTGAAGTGGAGGTACCCAGCATCTGCTAAAGTAGGCTCGTGCCTGGGCAAGCTTCTGCTTTCTCTGCCTGCTTGGCAGCAGGGATGGAGCTGAAGTGCTGCTGTTGGGTCCCGTTTCTCCATCAGCTGCGTGGGGAAGTGTGATCTGGGGCTGGAAGTCTGCAGTGCCAGTGCAGTTCTCACCAGGAGATGCACCTCTGTGTGTTTATCTGGCTCAGCTCCTGAGGAATGCATCCATGTGGAAAGCCCAGGTTGTGTCCAGGATGAACAGGTTATTCCTGCAGGGTGCTGTGTGTTCTGTCAGCCCTGTAGCAGGTAGGGATGGTGTAATTCCAGGCTTGGGCAGAAACTTCCATCTTCAAATAACTTAAAAGAGCCTTGTTCCCTTCATTTTCAATCCATAACTGGAATGGTTTGAGTGCTGAGCCCTGAGAGTGAGGGTTTCACACTGAAGGGAGTGCTTTTGCTTTTGAAGCCCACGTTTTGGGGTCATTAGTGTGATTTGGACAGCAGCACAGGGGTGAGCATCCCTTAGAACAGGCATTTGTGGTTCTGGCAGGCTGCAGGAAATCAATAGCGTGAGGATGTGTAATAAGATGTGAACTTGCTAACTAAACTCAGCTAAATTATTTTGGATCTCTGAAATATTGGCAAATTCTTGTACTTAATATCTGCTAAATGTTAAGCTGAATGATAACACATAAAGACAAATTCATTTGAAAACTGATGTGTACTGCATAATCAATAAAACAAGGCAGGGAGGGGGTGCCAGGAGCACAGTGATGACAGAGCAGAGTGCTGGTATCAATAAAGTTTCTGGGAAGTCGGAGGGGGGGAGGGAAAACATGGTCCAGAAAGAGGACAGCAGAAATCCGTGTTGTTTTGGGAGGGGACAACCAGTGTAGCAGAAAGTAACCCATCCTGTAACACAGTAGCTTCAAAGATGGTTTCAAAACTCGAAGTAAACATGTCCCAGAGCACGGCAGTCCCAAAGAATTACCAGGACTTGCTGGATCTGGAATCCTCCTCTGATGAAGCCTTTTCTTGTGCTGACAAACAACACAGCTTTTGAGCTTCCCAGCTTTGGAGTTGTGTTCTGAACTTGAAGAACAAAGTACATTTTCGTGCTCGTTGGTGCTTTGATGGCCTTCCTTAGGAAGTCACTGTCGAGGAAACTGAAAAGCACTTCCAGAGATGTGTTTTTGGAAAAGACCTGGCAGTGTGCATGGATCTGGGGCCTGGCTGAGCAGACGAGGGCTGCTGTGATTGCTGTGAGCCAGGCGTGTGAATGAACATCCCCTTTCCTCTCTTCCAAGCCAGCCTGGATCTGCTGCTCTGTGCCCACACAAGTGGAGTTCAGAGCAGGAACTAAACCCCCTTTCCATCCAGGGTGGGCAAGGGAAGCCCTCACCGGGTCTGTACTGCCAGTTTTGGCTGGTTTTTATGAAAACCACAGCAGCCAGAGGAGCAGGATGGCCCCTGTGGAAGGAGGCTCTCACTGCAGCAGCTCTGTCTGCCCTTCTCAGAGGCTGGCAAGTTTGGGATGGTGCATCAGGCAATGGCTTTGGGCTCAACCCTAAAAGCCAGCATTGCTTCTGAAGAGCTGAGCTTCCTGTGGAGTGAGGGATGCTGAGCTGTGCCCACTCCGAGTGACAAACCTTGGGGAGAAGGTGAAGCACAGACAGGCACATTTCTGAACCTTGCAGCCTTCTTGCCCCGGTTGTTTGCTTAGGAAGAAAAGTCTCCTTCAGTCCGTAGGGAAGGTGTCTTTTGGCACAAAAATAAGTTGCAGCTTTTTTGAAAACCTGAAGCAAAATACAGCACACCCAAAGAAGTATCTTTAGGAAGAGCTGATTTGAGGGCAGATCACAGAAGCTCTGAAAGAAAAAGAGCAAGGCATTTCAAGGTGTTTTCCTCCAGCATACTGATGGGGGACTAAATTATTAACATTGAAATAGTAAATTCTTAAATCCTCCTTGCAAGTAGCATCTCAAAAAGCTTTATTTTATTTTTTAGACCCAGCAGAAGTAGGTGGCTGGAAGCCAGTGGTGTTGAGCTGAACTGCTGTACTGGGTGCAATGTCTCGTGCCCAGTGTGGCCTTCAGACACAGAATTTGTGAGGAGTTTGTGGTTGCAGAGTCTCTGGGTTCCTCCAGGGCTCCCTTAAAGGCAGGAGGAGCAGCCCCTGTTTGGCACTGCTCAGTTTGGAGGCCCCAGTGTGGTGCAGACCCACAGAACATGGAATTTCCCTGGAGTTCATGGCTCAGCTGGGGTTAGAGTCCCCAGTTTGGGGAGAGCTGCCCCCAGAGCACACAGCCTGTCCCAGGTGAGTTCAGTGTTGGTTATTTGGAGCTGTGCTCTGCCCAGGGCTCCTGCGTGCAGGTGCAGAGAGGTCATCCCGTGCCAGGCACCAAGGAGGTGTGTGGGAAGCTGCTTAGGTAAGTGGATTTTGCAGGTCAGAAGTAATTCCTGATGTGCAGCCCACACTTGCATTATTCTAATTTGATCCCATCATTCCGACTCAGACCCTCTCTATTATGTTAATTGCACCTTTTTTTTTTGGTGTTTTGCAGCCTGCAGATACTTTTGGGCTGTACCTGCCAGCGCTCCTGCCTTTCATCTTAGCTCAGCGAGCCCGTGAATGAGGTTGTCATAATTCCCTTCTGCCCGTATCCTTGCCTAATTGCACTGTTTTTCTCAGCAGAATTGTTGAATTGGAAATGGAGACAGCGTGAGCAGGCTGTGGTACAGCAGAGCAGCGTGCTTTCAGGAGATGGATGTGATGGTGCATTCTGCTGGGTACCTGTCCCTCAGCTGCTTTTTTTCCCCCCTTCCTTGCTAGGGGACTCTTCTCAAATCCTTCGTGGCATTTCCTTAAAATCCTGGAATTCTTTCTCAAATCCTTCGTGGCATTTCCTTAAAATCCTGGAATTCTCAGCTGTTTTAGCTGCTGTGATACCGTGGGAGAGGTGCTGGTTTTTCTGACCAGGAGCATGGATAGGAATTGTTGCTGTTAATGGTCATTGCCCTGTGGCTGGGGGCAGGAGCAGGAGCAGGAGGTGTTTCCTCAGTCCCTCCTGCTCCCTGTGCCCTGGGCACAGCTGGCCACTGGGACTGGTGGCTCTTTGGCAGCTGGGCAAGTCAGAGTTGGTGATCTTCTCTCAATGGGCTGCTCGGACATTGAGGTGAGAAATGTTGTGTTAAACAGCACACTTGAGACAAACAAGCCTCTTAAAATCCTGGGTGCCTTCACGGCTCTAAACCAACTTGTTTGAGTTTAATGATGTTGTTTGTATGGTTGGTGGCAGGAAAAATGAATAATGTTGGAATCAGAGAATGAATCTCAGAATGGTTTGGGTTGGAAGGGACCATAAATCATCCCATTACACCCCTGCCATGGCAGGGACACCTTCCACTGTCCCAGGCTGCTCCAAGCCCCAATGTCCAACCTGGCCTTGGGCACTGCCAGGGATCCAGGGGCAGCCACAGCTGCTCTGGGCACCCTGTGCCAGGGCCTGCCCCCCCTCCCAGGGAACAATTCCTTCCCAATATCCCATCCATCCCTGCCCTCTGGCCCTGGGAAGCCATTCCCTGGCTCCTGTCCCTCCATCCCTTGTCCCCAGTCCCTCTCCAGCTCTCCTGGAGCCCCTTTAAGGCACTGGAAGGGGCTCTGAGCTCTCCCTGGATCCTCCCCTTCTCCAGGTGAACATTCCCAACTCTCCCAGCCCGGCTCCAGAGCCGAGTCTGCTGCAAAATGGCCAAAACACTTGCAGAGGGTGAAGGGCTGCAGAACAGCGCAGTTTTCACACCAGAACCTGAAGCCCCGACTCTTGGGTGTTTCTCCCTGCTGTTGTCCTGTGCGGATCCGTGATCCCGGGGCAGTCCCGTCCCTCCCCATCCCAAGATCCCGGGGCAGTCCCATCCCTCCCCATCCCAAGGCAGCATCCCGGGCTCGGGCCGTGCTCCCTCTGCTGGCTCCGCTCTCCGCTGCTCCCGGTGCTCAGCCACAGAAGCACATCTGGAGTGTGCAACCTGTTTCTCATGGCAACATCTCCGCTCGCTCTGAATCTCCTCAGACGTTAGAAAGGCTGCTGTGAACGCAGCCGAAGATTCCTCATGAGCTAAGTTTTGTCTTAAAGTGCAGAGGGAAACTTTCTTTTCAAGCGGTGCCATTTTAAAATATTCGCAGGAAATAAATTGTTCTGCTGCGAGGCATCTGTGCAGACTGAGTGAGTCTTACTGCTGTGCTAGATAAGAAAAATGCTGCTACTGAACAGCTCTCTATAGCAACTGATTGAAATATAATATACATTATTTGCATGTTAATAAGATTTCTAGCCAGACTTCCCCGACAAACGCAAGTGGAGACAAAGACATGCATGTAATACATCTCTAACTGCACCACAGTAATTCAGATTTCCTAAGTGTGAATTCACTTCATTCTGTAATGAGGCAAAGAAAGCAGCAGGGGAAGGTGGGGGAGCAATCTCCTGGCCTTCTTCAGGGTTTGGGATGCAGCTGGGAGTTGTCAGGGTTTTCCATCTTTGCTGGATCTCTCCTGGCTCACAATGACTGCAGGTGATTTGGGAGCTTTTAATTGCTGGTTTTGGGCACGGAACATGGAACTGTGGGGGAAGTGCAGGGAGATTGTCCTCAGCCAGGGATTATGCTGGGAAATCTGAAGCCCTGATGGAGTTAAATCTGGCCAGGGACATCAAGGACAATAAGAACAGCTTCTATAGAAACATCAGTGATAAAGGGAAGAGTTGGGCAAATGGGGGCCCTCTGCAGAAGGAAACAGACCTGGTTACCTGGGACAAGGAGGGGGCTGAGACCTCTTTTGTAACCAGAGAATCACCTTGGAGTTCTGACCGCACTTCAATTAGCAGAGCAGCTGTTCATTATCACGGAGTTAATAAGACACAGCTGTGGAGTGGTCCCTTCTTCAGGGAGGTGTAACCAGGGCCCATCAGGGTGAGTGCCTACAGGTGTTTGTCCCAGGAGGAGCTGATGGAATCCCCACCCACCCCAGGGCCAGGTGGGACCTCAGAGCTCAAAGGGAGCGCTGGGGGACAGCAGACTCAAGCAGCAGATTTGGGTGAGCAGATCTCTGTGCTTCCTTGGGGCTGGTTACAGGTAAGAAATGGGATATTTTATTATGAGTAAGCACTTTAATGTGAGGTGGGCCTGGCCTCTCTTTGCTTGACTGGTCCAGGTTACCTCAATTTCAGAGGTTCACTGCCGCAACATTTTGGTTTTTTGTGACTGTAATGGTTCTCTGCTCACGTGTGGGGAATATAAAATCTTGTTTGGTTGTCTTCTGTGTCCTATTAATGGTCCTGGAAATACAGCAAAATGTCAAGGATGTATGTGAGTCATTCCAGACAAATGAGTGTCTTCCAGTTCAGGTCCCATCAATGTGTGACGTTGGTCTCTCGGTGTGGTTTTCTGAATTTAGAAAGTTATATTTTGCTAGAATTAAGGGGTTTTTAAAGTTTTTGGCAAATGAAAAGAAAGCAAACTCACTTGTTGTCTGCTACAATCCATTACAATATCATTTAGCTTGGTTTCTTGGTAGGACAGCCCCAGCACTGACACTTTGGGTGCACCAGTCCCGTTGTTGGTTGCCAGCTCTGCTCTGGGGGTGCCCTCCTTGGAGCTGTGCTGGTGCCTCTGGCTGTGTGCAGGGGATTGAAGGGGAAGGTCCCTGGCAGTGCCCAGGGCATGTGAGTGCCCTGTGTCCCATGCCCAGGGCAGGCTGCAGACTGGGATTCACTCCTGCAGGGCACCTGGGATGTGTTGGGCTCTGAGGGACCTGGGGGATTCTGCTCACGGTGATTGCAGAGCCCTGAGCCATCCTTCCTCTTCATCCTCACTGCTCACCTTGCCACAGCCACTTCATCATCCTTCCACCATGGAATTCAGAGCAGGAGCTGGTTCAGAAGCATTCTGCTTGATAGTCCTTTGTTCCCCTGATGCTTTCCTTGTGAGGCAGGCAGGTGTTCCTCTGGAAATTTAGGCATTGTTATTCAAATCCAGAGCATCCTGATAGATCATTATTTTAAACTCTTGCCAGGATCCAGTGGCACCACGGCCCCAGGGGGTGTGTGCTGTGTGTGCCCTGTGTTTTGGGCTGCCTTTCTCCAGGCTGTGCAGTGCTGCCCTTCGTGAGCAGGTCGGGCTGGTTGTGTGGAAGGTCCTTGTAGTGACAGTAAAGAAGGAATCCACAGCTGTAGGAGCATTCCCTGGGGGTTTTATTTGCTGCTGGGAGTTGTGATTAATGGCTCTGTGTTGTGGAGAACAGGTGTGGTTTGACTTTTCCTTGCCTTCCACCTTTCCATGTAGCCCCATGTTAGAAGCATTTGATCTTGGCTTGGATTTGATCTTGGAGAAGCTGTGTGCACTCCAGAGACATCTGCTTCAGTGTGTTCACTCTGCTTGGCCTGGGCAGGATTTGGGCTGGGGATTCTTCACCTCTCAGTGTAACTCTTGGTAAAATTCACTGCTAAAACCAAACACTCTGTCCTGACCTTTTTTTAAGGCAAGCCCAGCCTCTATCATCTTGTATCTTAATTCCTGCACATAACTTGGGTGAGTGTGCAGTGCCATAGAGGTGAGCAGGTTCTAATTACAGGAAGGTAAAGTGGTGATGTCTGACCCTTCCTGTGGTTCCTTCCTGGAGGATTTTCCTCTTCATTTAGCACAGCTTTTCCTGGTGTTGCTCTCCCTGATTGAGACCCAAAGACTGAGGCCCTGCTGTGCAGGGGGAGGGCTGGGATCTAATGCAAATGAACGAGCTCGATTTGAATAAGGTAAAAATCTATATTCAGCTTTCAGGCTTGGTTCTATTTTAAGCTTTTAATTGAGTCCACCACTTCTTGAGTGCTTGATGTTGTCAAGGGTTGAGAGAATGACTTTGTCTTTCAGGAAAGGAGAAAGCTGACTTTATTTCAGGTTTGCTGAGGTTGTGACACCAGCGCTAGCACAGAGTTAGTGCTGACATGGAACACTCCCCCTGCCTGGTGGGCTGTGTTTGTGGCTGTGCCAGTCAGGTCTTTGGAGATGAAAGTGCCAGGCGTGGAAGGGAGGAGAATCAGTAGTGAAGAACTTACCTGTGACCTTTTTTCCAAATGGCTTGGGAGGAAAACTTTGAAGGCAGTGATCTGAGACTGTGGATGTAATTCAATAGCTGCTCCTGGCTTGCATTGCAAGGGAATTCTAAAAGGGTGATAAAAACTTCTTCACTTAAGGTAGGAGAGACTTCTTGAATCGAAGGTCAGGAGTTGCTGCTCATATTTATTCTTAGTGACACGAAGCTTGCCAGGCCCATGCCAGGCTCCTGTGACCATGTCCTGCTGTAGATGGAGCACACCTCAGTGCTGGTTCAATATTTAATCAGAGCCTGATGTGCAGGTGACTGGGAACTGAAGGAGGGGAGGCAGGGAAATTAATTTCTTCTCCTGCTTTCCCCAGCTGCCAGCATTGTGCTTTATAAATTTCCTGGCCTTTGGTGCTTAAAAAAGAGAATGGTTGGACTTGGATCTGGATTCTCCGTTGAGCAGCACAGGTTGCTTTTAATCCTAAAAAAGAGATTTGCTGACCTCTCTTCAGAGCACTGTGATGAGATGGGGATTTGGTTGTGCCCAAGTGTTGCAGCAGTGCAGTTCTGAGCAGTGTTACTGTGGCTGATGGCTGCAGCCTCAGGCTGCTGGGACCCAGGGGATCACTGCAAGCTGAGCTCTCCAGTGGAGTGTCCCTGTGTCCCTCCTTGGACCTGCACAAATTCCTGGGGCAGGGCTGTGGGAGCTCGTGGGGATGAGGGCAGGAGCAGCTTGGGTGTGTGTGAGCACACGTCCCTCACTGGGGTGTGCTGGAGCCTGCTCAGGGCTCTCCAAGGGGATCAGTGACACTTGAGGGTCTCCAGTGGGGCATCACGCCTTAGAGGAAGCCAACAACCTTTGGAAGAGCAGAGAAAACATCATGGTTTGGGTGTTTTCTCCTACTCTCTTTGCTCTTCTGCGATATAGTGCCAACTTTAGGGTGGTAGAAATGTGCCTGTCTTGGAACTCATCGTTGAGTGCCCGGTGCTGCTGTTGGTGCCCCAAAATAGATATCAGGCTCTCATCTCACAGGGTGTGTTTATGTGCTGGGAGTGGTTTTTTTTTTTTTTACCTCACCTGCCTTTTTTTCACCCATCTGACAACTTCCTACGGTGATCTTATCTCCATCCAGAGGCATCTGATGAGAGCAGCTCCTGCTCGGGGCTCTGAGGGCTGTCTGTCCTCTCGCTCTGGAAGCAAGAAAGGATAATTTTTAAAAACACATTGCAGAGTTATGTAACTTCTTGAGGAAAGTGCTTTCCAGCACTGAGCTTTCCTTATTATGTAATGTGATACATCACCAGGACCTGCTGACATAAGCCATGATCTTCATCTCCACTTGCTCATGAAAAATGTATTATTTCCCTGTCCTCACTTGGCTCTGGGGACTGTGGGCACTATCAGGAACTGACCTGAGTATTTTACTCTGGAGTAGGGAAAACTGCTGGTGAATCAGGTGCTGGTGTGTCCTGCCTGCTGAGGGGGTGGTGTGTGTGGTCTGAGTCTCGTGGCTTTACTCCTGTGACACTGCTGCTGTTTTAAGTGACTTTTTCTGTGTGAACATCTTTAAATTGGTGCTTCCTGGGCTTCTGAGAAAGGAGCAGCAGTGGTTTCTGTGTGGCATGGCATGACCCCCTTAGGCTGCTTCATGAGTCATCTTGCTGGGAGCGAAGGGAATCATTAAACATCTCGAAAGGAGATGAAGAGTCCTTTTCCAGCTAACATGATTTAATTGAGAATATCCTTCCCTCATGCTAACAGTGCAACGAGCCTTGGCATCACCAACACACTTAACTCACTTTACAAAGGTACCTGGCAAAGGTCACCAGAGCTTTGCTTAACGTGGTAGCGTGTGCAGGTCTGTAACTTGGTCTGTAACTTGGTCAGCCTTCATGCATTATGCTGATTTATGCTCTGGAATTCTGTCTGTACAAATAGATTGTGTACAGTGGCTGCTCAGCAGCCTGTGGTGGTAACAATAAAGGCCATAAAACTGGTGTGATATGCTCCATGATTCTGGGGGTGATTGCAGTCCACAGAAGACTGACCAGGAATCACAACTGGTTCCATTTTTCCCCAGGAACAGTGATGAACTGGAACAAGTTTAATGCTCGGAGCCTTTTGAACCAAACACTTCAAACTTTCCTTTAAAACTCTTACAAAAGGACCTCGAAAGATCATTTAGAGACAAATAGCCAATTTGTAAGCCATCATGCTCCTTGGTAGCTGAAATGCCAACAAAATATCTCAAATCTATGTCACCTGCTCAACTGAGCACAGGATTTCCACTTTGCTGCTTGTGCTCAGCTGAGGGGTTCTTGGGACTGGTGGAGAGTTAAGTGGGCAGGATTCCCACTCAGGCAGAAACTATTGCTGGTAGTGATCTCCCAGGTCTGCTCCTTCCCAAATGATGGGGCTGTGTCAGGAGGTCTGCCTTAATAACGATGCCCACTGCACAATATTACCTTCACCAATTAGATTTTTTTTTTCTTTAAGACAGGGAAAATAACAGGAAAGACTCAAGGGTGCTGCTTGTGACTTTCTGCCAGCTGATCAGAGAGTGATTTCATCAGAATTCTTTGTCAGAATCTGTGAGATCTTTCTCTTAAGCAGGTTGCTTCTGTTTCTGAAGAGCAGTGGCAGTGTGGGGTGGCTGGACCTCTGTGTGGTCAATGCCTGGGAGATGGAGAAGCTCCAATCTCTAATTAGCTCTCTGTTTCAAAGAAGTTAGACTTCTAAGCTGCAATAAGTAGCGTTGTCTGGGATGTGGAAATAACCAAGATAAACAGCAGTGCCTGGGGATTGGGAAGCTTGGGGAGCTGTCAAAGCTGATAATTTCTCTTCTCTCTTGGCTAATTTTGTGTTTAATAGAAAGTGTGGAGGTGCTGGTGCTGTGCCCGTGTGCTTGAAGAAGGTGTGAGTAAAGAAGGGTTGAATGCATGAGCTGCTGCTCTGCAGCTCCAGACCTCCTGGGGACAATTGTTCTTTGAATTGGAAGTCTTCTTGTAAAGAATACAGCCAGAGAGAGCTGGGGGTGCTCACCTGGAGAGGAGAAGGCTCCAGAGACACCTCAGAGCCCCTTGCAGGGCCTAAAGGGGCTCCAGGAGAGCTGGAGAGGGACTGGGGACAAGGGATGGAGGGACAGGACACAGGGAATGGCTTCCCAGTGCCAGAGGGCAGGGCTGGATGGGATCTTGGGAAGGAATTGTTCCCTCGGAGGGTGGGGAGGCCCTGGCACAGGGTGCCCAAAGAACAAAGTTGTTCTGTTATTGCTCAGTGTTTGAAAAAATCCTGTCTCAAAATACCATGGCCCCAAACAGAGCAGGTAGAAGACTAAATTATTTATCTGCTTAATTTATGGTCTCCCCTGGCACTGCAGCATTTGGAGAGCAAGTGACTTTGTTCTTGTTGTGAATTTTTCTTTCTAATGACCAATCCCTTTCTGTGATAGAAAAGCAAAAGCTCTTGTTGTAAACCCTGGTGCTCTTGAGTTTCCTCATTTCAGAGCAGAGCCCCTTCTCCACATTCAGTTGTGGTTGGAAAGCAGAGCTTTGGGAGCTTCCTGCTGTCCTTGCTCTGTTTAGGTCCTTAAAAGCACCACAGATACCCCTCCCAAATTTAATTTTGTCTTTGCTTAGCTTTCCTAACCTCCCAGGAGTTTATATTTGGGGTCCATCTGTTAGCTTGGCCTCACATGACAACTTTGTATGGGCTTTTCTTTTCACTTCCTTCATGGGGATGGGAGTTCTTTACATTTATTTTCAAACTTAACACCAATGTCTAATCCTTTTATGTCTCACTACCCACAGAGCTGCAGATATTTTTATTTACCTGTGACCAGTACTCCACTGTTGAGCATCAAAGTCCACGTTGAGGGCTTCCTGTTGGCAGGACAGGATTACAAACAGCAGCAGGCAGCTGCACAGCACCAACTCATTAACTATTAATGATGGTATTTCTGTGCAAAGTAGCTGCTTTAGGGTTTGCTGCTCCGGTAGCTCTGGGAAAAGGGCTCTTACTGAGGTGGCTGGGTCATGTTCTGCACCTCTGACAATGTGATTTTTCATATTGAAGGAATACATCACTGCAGCCTTACTGAAGGCAGCTGAAAAACCTATCCCTGTTCACTCACTTGCTTTGATAGCAAGAAAAAAAAAATCCTGTTTCTCTTCATAAAAGTAGTGTGGACAATAATTTATACTTTGGAAGACTTCCCTTCCCTGTACATGCTTTTTCTTTAAAAACCCATTAAACACAATGAAAAAAATCAACAAAACCAAACCAACCAACTAAAACCCCCCAAACCCAAAAAACCTTCTGCTGTTCTAGTTCAGAAGTCTTTTGCTACTATGCAACACTTAAAGCACACAATGAACTTAAAGGAAATTCACAACTTGGTTATTCTGAGAAAAATCTTAGCACTGCAGTAGAAAAGGGCACAGAACAAAGTTTGCTGTTAATTGAACTTAATGACTTAAAATAAATAAAAAATCCCCACCTCCCAACAAAGCAAAATGAATTGCTGTCTGATCTCTTGTTTATAATTAAGTAAATGGATCAACCTGAAGCACTAAGAAGTGTGGCAGGGTTACCCAGGGCTCTCAGTAGCCAGTGCTGCTGACAAAGCATCAGTAGATTTATTAAATTGCTGAGTCTGTATTTCCTTTCTTGCCTGAGCTGCCAGTAGAATTCCTGAGTAGCCACGAGTGGCTTGTTTGGCTTGGAGCTTTCTGTGCATCCTCCCCACTGTTTACAGGAGTGTTGGAGGTGCAAGGATTCAGTCCTGATCCGTGGAGTGCAGCTGGGAGGGGTCTGTACCACACTTCTGAGGGAGCTTTGCCATTCACGTGTTGAGAACGTCGCTGAAATTCGAGTTCCATGGAGTAGGCGTAGAAAACCTACTTATAGCAGCAGTGCTTCTTGCTGGAACCATCTGGTGCTGGAGCCTTGGCATTCGTGAAAAGCTTGTTCTTTATGTAAGAAAGGGAAGAAAATCCTTCCAGAAAAGTCAGCCTGGAAAACATAGGACTTCCCCCTCTTTCCTCTCCTCCCTCCAGAAAAGGGATTCAGAGAACCCGACTGCAAATGCCACGTGAAATGCAATTAAAAGGTGTCTGTGACTAAATGTCTCGTCTTGCTTAGAAAACATTCCCTGGTGTTTTTAATCCCGAGTCAGAAACTACTCCTGTGTTCCCAGGAGGGGATCAGGAGAGGGCTCCCAGGTTTTGCAGATTCCCGGGGCTCTGCATCTGCTTTTGTGTCCACCTCAGTGAGAGATGACGGTGTTGGAAAACTCTCTCAGTTTCTGAGAGGTAGGGCTCTGCCTTCAGCTGAGGCTCTGAATGTCAATAATTAACCAGGGTTGTTGCTCTTGTTTTCTTTGCCTTCCCTCAAACACCTGGAGCACACGAGCAGATGTTCTTATTATTTCTGCCTGTTAGGAAGGGATCCCCTTTCTCTATTGCAATTTTGGGCTTGTTTTGTAGACTCTCAGTTGCTGATGCAAGTACTGGGCCAAATAAAGTCTGTTTATCCAACCAAACAAAGTGAGGACGCTTTGTTCTAATTTTTAATTTCTTCTGACTTTGTTAGATACGGACTTGGTTTTCAGAGGTTACTATCACGTTCTTTGTGTCATCTTTCCTTGATCTTTTTGAGATCCTCTCAGGTTTGGCTGTGTTCTTACAGGTGCAACATATTATAAAAAACCAGGTGTAGTAGATAAAGAGGATAAATATGATATAAACATAGTAGCTGTTATTTGTGGATGTTGACTTAGCTTTATTTGGAAGAGATTACAGTTCTCTCTCTCCCCAGTAAATTTGAAATACAGTGTTGATATTGAACTAATGATTCCTTTCTTATCTCGTGTGTGTTCTGGTAGATTATGAGCTGCTTTTATGTGCCTTTTTATAGACCTTCCTCCAGTTTCCAGATCGTGTGTTTCAGGGCCATGCAGTGTAACCTGACGTGGTAAATCAGCTTAGCTGAGGTCTGGCTTGCACAACACGGGATGAGAATGGATTTCAAATTTAATAACACTGAATGACATCAAGCCCTAGCAAGATCCTGACTGTCACTCCTTGCAAATGGCTTCATTGGGCTTGTAATTGATGCTTGAGGTAATTAGTGCACACTGCAGGGTGTTCTCTGCATTCTCTGGGCTGATCAGCAGGCTGAGTGTCAGCAGAGTGGAAGCAGCTCTTGGTTCAGAAGCACGAGAAGGGCATGGTGGAGCCTGGCAATAAAGTGTTCTTCGTACTAACACCTGTATTTTCACTTGGAATTTTAGGAGCTGTGCCATGATTTACTCTTCTGTCACTTACAAGAGCTGCAGATGGGAAGTGGGGAGCTGTTTGTTAATAACAGAGCAGGGCTTTATCCTTGATAGGAGAATGTGTAGCTGTGCTGGAATCTCACAATGGGTGTTTGCAAATAACCCAGCATTAACACTCACATGGGAAATGTCTTCAGGAACTGACTTTGTCTTTGAATTTGGGATGGTGTTTGAGTAATTTAGTAGGCTCTGAGATGGAAAGCTGAGGGCTGCTCTGCTGGAGGGGGTTTTCTGGGGAGTAAAATGCTCAAAAGATGGGGCTGACCTTCCAACTCTTCAGTATTTCTTTTAAAGCTGGGAAGGGAACTGCTTTGGGCTTTAAAGGAGTTGAGGCTTATGAATTGCAGGCTGTAAGTTCAAGTGTGGCTTGTTAGGAATAAATGCTCCCGTGCAGTTCCTTTAACAGTTTGATTCTAAGCGTTCGGTTTCTGTCTTGCCAAATTCATTTGAAGCTCAGCTTCAGGCAGGGCTAAGCTTTGCTAATCCTTCAGAAATGTTTAAACTGCACACAGGTAGTTAATGAAGGCAGTGGGACCACTGGGAACACTGCATTTAAGGGTTCTGCTGAATTAGGATGTGTCTTTTCTGGGGATAACCAAGAAGTGCTGGCACTGCCCCTGCTCATCTGCCTGAGGGCTCTGCACCATTATTTTCCTTCCCATGCAGAGCATTCAGCAGACAAGAAGCATGCTGGTGCACTCTAGAACTGAAGGAGAAAAGATAATAAACCAATTGTAAAGAGCTTCAGATCTCTACATTCTGTTCCAAATGCATCTCTCCAGCCTCTGGCTGAATCTTGTGTGGAGAGAAGCCAGGCTGTGGCCAGGAGGGAGCCAGGGCCAGCTGTCAGGAGGAGAAGCTGGCAGCTGGGGAGGTCTTTTAAAATAATTGTGTGGGGATTGTGCAGGAAAAGCTCTCACGACTTCCCTGTCCATAGCTGTCATCCCAGTACATCGTGGAATTAATAAAATAAGATATATCTACAGCATAGGGATAGGGAGCTGGAGGGTTCAGTCACCTTCCAAAGCACAGGTTAAGGACTGGGGAAAAAAGAGGGCAAAGATTGTTACACAGAGGGGATGGGAATGTTTGCCAAATCTCACAATAGTTAATATTTGAACTCCCACCTACTGCACTCATGGTTTGGAATCCCAGCCTTATTGAGAGAGGATGTTTTCAGGCTCTGTTTTTGATACTTTGCTGTGGCACATGTTAGATTTTTGTGCTTCTCTGGGGAAAAAGGTTTGGCTTGCAATGAAGTGCCAGAAGTGAGAGACTGGCCTGTGTTTTTATTTGTGAAGGAGAATATTTTGCTGAAGTCTTTGCCAAAACCCTGCCACGTTCAGGGCAGGGGCTCAGTTTAATCGATTTCTAGAGAAGCTACTGATTTCCTCTCTGCAAAGCTCAGGTTTAACAGATAGGGCTTTTACATTTCAGCACAATAGATCTGTTCTGCAGAAGCACTGGGGTTAGTGCAGTTTTGAAAAATCAGTAAATCCTCTCCAGCAGCACGAGCCACAGCAGCATTTACAGCTGAAATACAAATAACTCCTTAATGGGACAACATTGAATCCTCATTTTTTACTTGCTGAGATAGACTTTTATTAAGTAGTCAGCTTAATAAAGCGAGTTCATCTGTTCTGTATCAGTTGCAAACATTCAGCTTGTGGCCTCTTTTCCTCACCTCTCTTCCCTGCACTCCCCTGTCCCCCAGCCCAGGATATAAATCACACCTTAGGACTCAGCAGGCTTTGGAGCAGCCCTGGAATGCCCTGGCTCAGGTGATCTCTGAGCAGTTTATGACCTAAGCATTATCCAGGCTGCACCAGGGGATGTTTCTCAGGGCTCCCAGGGGCAGTGTTGGTGTGAGCTCTTTTGTTATGTCAGGGTGACCCATTTCTGTGTTCCCCCAGCTCAGCAGCAACTCCCAGGGCACCAGTGTAAAGTTATTGAAATACCATCATTTTCAACCCATGCAAAGCTCTTAAGTGAGTGCTCTGCATCAGGTGAGAATAATTAAATTGCTGTAACTGGGATTCAAGTGGAACCAGGGTGATTTAAATCGATTTGGTTGTTGTTAAGAGTGAACTTTGTGTGATGCTTTGGGCACTCCTGCTGTAATTACACTTTGAAGGGGACGTGTGTCCATCTCCAGCCTCGTCACAGGGCTGTGTCCAAATGAGGTGTGACTGATCCCATTTGCCCTGGCTCAGTGTCTGGGGGAGGCTTCCTTGGCTGCCCCAAGGAGCTCACCTGTGGCTGTACCTGTGCGTGTCCAACGTGAGGGCTGAGCCAGGGCAGGGCTTTGGATGTGCTTAAGCTGTGCCTGGATGAGCAGGAAGGGAGCCTTGGAAGCGTGGGAGGGGAGGGCAGGAGCCTTCCCAGCAGCTGATCCACTGGATAACAAATCGACCTTCTTTTTCAAAAATTTAAGGGTTATATTTTGTTTTAATTTTTTCTTTGGTGGTAGTGGGAGATTAAACAAACTGAAGAGAGGGAAACCTAAAAGCGACTTTGGCAAACTGTCAGAACCCTTCCAGCATTAAACCAGACTCTCATTTCTAAGCTTGTACATGAACTTCTCAGCTGTCCTCAGGAAAACAACAGCTTTGGGTGTGTTTGTAGCCTGTGTGAAGCTCAAGGTGAGCTAAAGAGGAGGTGAATTGTGTTCCTGGGACCTCTGGAGTGCTGTGGGATACCCTGGGTACTCCTTGCCTCTGGAGCAGAGCTGTGCTTCCTTTGGGGGCTGAATTCCAAGAGCCAGGTCGGGCTCTGCTCCCAGGGAACAAGGGACAGCACAAGAGGAAACGGCCCCAAGCTGGGGGCTCAGATGGGATTTTAGGGAAAATTGCTCCATGGGAGGGATTGCCAAGCCCTGGCCCAGGCTGCCCAGGGCAGGGGTGGAGTCCCCAGCCCTGGGAGTGCTCAGAGTGTCAATGTGGTGCTGAGGGATGTGGTTTGGTGGGGGACCTGGCAGTGCTGGGTTCATGGTTGGGCTCAATCATCTCAGAGGGTTTTCCCAACCTTAATAATTCTACAATTCTCTTTTCTTCCACATCACTTATTAAAATAAAAAAAGAAAACATAACCTGAACGGTCTCTCAGCATAAAATTCTGTTTAATCTTTAAACCCATGCATAAATTGTTTTTGTTTGTAAGCAATCCCTGCTAATACCAGATTATCAGAGCTGTTTCCCTGCTTTGATCCTCCACCTGTTCCATAGGACACACTGATATTCCCAAGCAAAACTACTGCCACAATATGGAATTTTAAGGTGATGCAGGGAAGAAGAAATTATTTTTGTGTTACAAATGACTGTGATTTTTCTATATCCATGTATAATTAGAGCTGAAGTTATTGTATAAAGTGGGATTTGATTTTTAAGCTGAAAATTGGATGTATTTGGTAACAATTTAAGTTTTCTTAAATACAGGTATAGTTTAAATGGCACTTGAAGTAACAGTAGGTGCAGTAACCTCTAGGATTCTTTGTAGTAGGAAAAATTAATCTCACTTAGGATTTGTATATGAACAACTGAAAAAGATTTGGATCCAGAATGTGCTTATATATCCCTTTCAGTTGTGATCCTGGGTGGAGGTCCCTTAAGTGATGGTTTTCCTCACCTAGGTAAGACCCCATCACCTTAGGAGTAAAGTGCCTTTGGAATATCCTTCTGGAAGGAAGAGATTTCACAGCAATTCTCTTTCTGCCTCAGCACGTGGCAGAAACACCTCGACTTGTGTTTCATTGTGTGTGGATAAATGCCTGGGGGCAGGAGATGTGGGGAAAGGAATTGGGAAGGACATTTAGGATGACAGATGAGGTCTGTTTAGAACCCACTGGTTCTGTGGCTTGCTTTTATCCCTCTCCCATGAGTTTGGTGCCTTGGCTCAGAGGGTTTGAGGACTGCCTGTGCTGGGTGAGGGCTCAGCTGCTCCGTGCAGCTCCTGCGTGGGAGCATTTCCTGCACAACAGGCTGGGGAGGGGACAAGTGCCACAGGGATCCTTCCCTAGCTCTGCTCCAGCAGGAAAACAGGAGTTTCACTGAAAAACTCCCAAACTGGGCTGAGAGAGTGACCACAGCTACACAAACCAACCTGTGCTTGGGTGGCACCAGAGTTTGGTTCACTCTCAGTAAAAGCAGGTGAAAATCTCTGCCCCATTTTGGTGCTGGAGGCTGGGGAAGCCCCAGTCTGCACCCTGAGTTTAGCTCCTGCACAGCATTTTGGAGAGCATGAGCTGTTCAGAGCTATCCCTGCTGTTCTTCATTCCAGTGCTGCTTTGAGCAGAGCTGTGGGAAGAGCAGCACTGGTGCCTCTTCAGCAGCTGCACCTGGAACTGCAGCTTCAGGTCAATTCTGAGTAATCCCTTGGGTTTATAAGCAAAGACCCCAATCCTGGATGTGTTTTGCACAGCTGAGAGTGTTCAGTTGTGCTGCCCCAGATGGGTAAGGGCAGAACCCAGTGATGGAGAGTCTGGAATGAAGCACAGGGCTCCATCACTTCTCCTGCAGCTGCATTCCTGCATGCTTTGTGCCTTTTTCTGAAGTAGAAAGTGAAATGCTTGTAGGATTACAGTTGTGAAACTGACAGGAAGCCACATGTGTGTGCTTGTTCAGCACAAAAAAGGGGATGTAAGCACCCTGCTTTAACTTCAGACATCACCTTAGGGTTCACCTTTCCTCCTTCTCATGCCTTTGCTCTTGGGCTCTTGGGGTGAACAGAATCTAACACAGAATCATAACATCATGGAATAGTTTGGGTTGGAAGGACCTAAAAGATGGTCCAGGTAAAACCCACCTTCTACTGTCCCAGGCTGCTCCAAGCCCCAATGTCCAGCCTGGCCTTGGACACTTCCAGGGATCCAGGGGCAGCCACAGCTGCTCTGGGCACCCTGTGCCAGGGCCTCCCCACCCTCCCAGGGAAGGATTTCTTCCTAATATCCAATCCAGACCTACTTTTTCAGTTCCAAGCCATTCCCCTTGTCCTAGCACTCCATGCCCTTGTAACACACCCCTGGCTTGGCCATCTCAGACCAGGCTTTGCCTTTAAAAGCCCATTCTGAGAATCCTGCCTTTTTACCTGCTACTTGGAGTTACCTCTTGCAGTGTGTACTCTGTATCTTCATTCTCCTTAAAACCAGAGGGAGAATTAACTTGCTTTCATCCTGTCTTTGAGGAATCTTCATTTGCCAGCTGGTGCCAGCTCTGTGCTCTGCCGGCTCATTTAGCAATTCCCAGTGGATGAGGCATGGAAGAATCCATTCCCTTTAGCAGAATCTGTTTTGAAAGGCTCACCTGTATCTTTAACAGTGCATTCTCTGTGCCTTGAGCTTGTCCTAACAGCTCTGGTTGGTGCTGGAATATCAGTGTCAAACCCCAGATCAGAGCTCTTCATTGGGACAGGAATTTAGGTGACAAAAAATTGCTGCCCTGAATTGAAAACTCTTCCCTGGGGGAGAGCGTTGCACTCCCTGTGACCAGGCACCTGTGCCCGTGAATAGCAGAGGCAATTAAGCAGAGTGGCTCATTAGAAGCGTGTCTTTGGTTTCTCGTGCTGCCTGGGGAGAGTTTTCCCCGTGGCAGTGTCTGGAGTTCCTGTGCGGAGGCTGAGCGGAGACATCGCTGCTGGAGCAGCTCAGAGCTGGATTAACTTCAAACCTAAAAATAGCCCACAAGCAAAAATGCCTTTTCCTCCAGTGAATCATGGATTCTGGAGGGAGGGCAGATGAAAATTCAGCTGTGCTGCCTCCTCTGGAGTCCTGGCAGAAAACAATGGAGCAGTGTCCAGAGCTCCTGGAGCAGGTGGGATTCCTGCAGCTGCCACTGCACAACACACAGCAAACGGGCTTTTAATCTGATTATACTGAAATCAAATACTACACAATATTCTTCTGCTTCTAAATAGCTTTGGGTTTTCTCCTCAGCCTTCTAAGGTTGCATTTGAGACAGTTACATCCTAATATTTTGTCATTTGGATGATTATGAGTGCCTTGAATTAACTTTTTTCCCCCAATCCTTCTGTTCCGTGTCAGCATTTGTAAAAATGCCTTTTGTGCAGCAGCTCTCTGGTATTGATCAGGTGATGTTCAGTGGCTGAGGAGGCTGTTCCAGGTCTGGTCTTACAGTAGTAGGAAGGAGAAGTGGTAACCTGCTCAAATGCAGCCTGTTGACTCTTTCTCTTTTTATTCTGAAGTGATAAAACAAGGCTAACTTGGAGGGTTTTGACACTACAACAGCTTTTGAGCAGTAATTCTGTTGATGATTGCCTGTGGAAATAAAAACTTGAGCTCTTTCTGAGCAGTCTGACCCTTCTTGCTCTTGCCAGAGGAGCAGCAGTGGTGTGTGAGTAGTTTGCACAGGTAGTCCTTACCCTAATGATGTTTGCAGCTCCTTATTAGGTTATACCATAATCCCTGAATGTGATTAACTGGCAATTTACACTTCAGAGCCCTGGCTTTTACTTAGAAAAGCTGCGGAGAAATAAACTAGAGAAACAAATTGGGAGTTAACTGTGCAATCAAAGATATAAATGTGCCTCTGCAGTCTGAGTGCTGCTGCTTTGCTGGCTCCAAGGACAGAGCCTTACTCAGAGTAGAAGGGGAATTGCTGTCTAAGACAGCTTTTAGTGCCATGATGAACAGCAGAGGTGCTTAAGAGCATGTAAAGCATGTTTAGTCTTTATGGGCAGCATCAGTTAATCTTGTAGGCAGAGTTAAATGGAATATTCCCACCTATGTGTAATTTATAACGTCCTGATTTGTAAAAATGCAGTGTGGAACAGTTCAGCCAGTGCCATTCTCAGCAGTGGTGTGAAAAGGCAGCGTTGGCTGCACTTTTAACAATAAAACAAATGTTAGTGGTAGTGGGTTGGGAAGTTGTGTCTGAGCTGGTTAAGAACCCAATTACTGCAGAGCAGATCCTTTTACAGCTGCTAGCAGCGAGCAAATGGGAATTGCCATCACAAAGCAGGATCTGCTCATAAACACATTTTCAGCCCGTGGGGTTGGAGTAGGTGGTGACTTGTAGAGAGAAGTGCTGTTGGAACACCTGGTGTCTGCTGGAAGAAAGAGGTTGCAAAAATTCTGAAAACAAAAATCAGTTTTGGGAGTTGTTACTGCAGCTTCTTTAGGCAGAGAACTCTAAGCCTTGATCAGAACTACTGTGTGTGGTACCACCTCAATTTCAGCTCAAAGCACTTCAAGTGCTTCCACATCTCATCCTTAGCACCATTTGGTTGTCAGCACCGAGTGAGATGATTCTCTCCTCTGTGCTGTCAAAAGTGATGGGATGGAAGAGGAATTCTCTTCTCTCTCAGCACAAATGGATAGATATGTTAACCCAGCAATCCTATTTTCATGGTGGATTTAATCCAATAAAACCTTCTGTTATAGTCACGGAGGTTTTCTGGTTTGTTTTTTCGAAGGGTTTACATTCCTGTCTGTTTTATGCATTGTTCTCTGCTCCCACAAAGTTTTCATTTCCCCACCTGACACACACTGCAAACAGAAGTGGTTGCTGCTGCATTTCCTACCTGTCTGAAGCTGCAAAGCTTCATGACTTCAAACAAAGCAAAGTTCAAGGATACTTGGTTTTTTCAGCCCAATTTGGTGGTTGAAATTCATCATATCAGTTTTTAATAAAAGAATGCATATTGTGCATGGACAGTACTGTAAAGAGGCTTAAACTCCACTTTCTCTTGAAGAGGGTATTTGACTTGTAGGAAGTGTTGGGGGGGGGGTGGACCATCAGTTTTGAGTAAAACACAACCAGTTTTAGAACCGAATACACAACATTTGTGTATGTGTGGCTTTGAGACCTTCCCTGGAGAAGCTTTATCAGGACCACTCAGTGTTGTGTCCTTTAGGAGGATGTTGATCAGCTTGAGATGTTTTGCATCTTCCTCCTAGAAGCTTTCAAAGCCTCAGTGTCGACTATTTATAAACACAGTTCTCTCCTTTGCCTTTCAAAATTTAAACTTCTGGGAACTTAATTTAAAAGTAAATTTTTAAGAAGCCGTGAAGAAATTGCTTCTCAGAGGAAGCTGTGTTTTATGTGCTGTTCTTTTGCTGATGAGCAGCAATTGCTGTTCACCCTGCAAATCCAAATGTTATTTCCCAAAGAGCTGGTTTTTAACAAGTGCTGTCAGTGTAAGAGCAGCTGGTTTCTGGAGGAGGGACTGACTCCCTTGGAGCTGTTCCCATCCCTCTCATCCACAGCCTTTTTCCCCACCCTTTATCTGACCTTACACATCTTTGGGAACTCTGTCAGCAGGAGGGACATCAGTAACTGGAGCTCGGTGACACTGTTATGTGAGAAGCAAGATAACAGCAATTAATTGTTAATATTGAGCTGACTGTGAGCTCCTGGACTGTTTGAGTTCTCAGTGTGCACCTCGTGGCCAGGGTACAGTGAGAATTTGTGGGCTTTGGGGGGTTTATTCCATTGCATCTTTATGGAAGTTGCCCTGTGTCTGAAATGGAGAGCACAGGAAATTCACTCACTTGATGCTGAGTATTGCAAATACCAGTTTTAGTTTGTCTATTATAATATTGGTTTAGTTTGGATGTGCAAGGGTGGGAAAAGTAATTGAGTTCTGCAGTTTACAGATCCTGCAGGATCCCACACACATCTTCCACCTCTGGGTTCTCAGCTCCCTGGCTGTTCCTGGTTCCCTGTTCTCACTGGGTGAGCAGAGGGGATGCAGGAGACATCCACGAGTCCTTTCTTTGGTGCATCACTCCATTGAAACAGGGCAATTACTCAGCACCCCCAGGTTTGGCACCACATCAGAGCTGCTCCGTCCTCGTGAGGAGAGCAGGGGGTGGGATTCAAGGCTTGCCAGCTTGGTTGAAATGGGTAAATTCCCATTTTGTGTCTGCTGAACTGCTGGAAAATGTCCCCAGAGTGCCCTTCCTGGAGCATCTCTGCAGGGTGTGTCCCCTGTGTGTTTGTAGTTAATTTTTAGGTAACCAAAAAGATTGAGGAACAAAAGCTTGCTAAAACAAAAGTAATTCTGGAGGAAGGGAGATGGGAAGTGCAGAGCTATTATGGGATGATTAAAGAAGATGTGAAGTAGGAGGAAAAGAGGGTCTGTGTGAACCATGATCACTGAGTTTGAGACTTCATTTAGCCCTTGGTGAACCTGGAAATGTTAAACAGCAGCTTCCTGAATCACCTGTGTGGGCACTGTCACCTGGTGTCAGTGACAGGGGATAAATACTGCTTTCTATGGTTGGTATTAATTCATGCTGCAGTAGAAATATATCATTTATATAATAATTTTTATAATTAGTAGCAATTGGTGTAATTATTATTAATTCAATATGAAAGTAATTGGGTGAAAATTAGATGCTTAATAACACAGTGATAAGAAACACTGTAAACATAATCCCACAGAATTGTCCTCTAGGATTTGGTAGAAGGTATCTGAAGTCTGACTTTTTATATGCATCACAGACACACAAGAATTTGACATTTCTGGGGTTTTTTGGAAAGCCTTGTTCATTTAGCCTCATTTATCTACCTAAGCACCAACAGTTTGAGGTTTTTGTGTTTGAACTCTTGAATGAATTACTTGTGATGAGTAAAGATATATCAAATTAAAAATAAATCCAACAAACAAAAAGCCCCACATCCACTTCAGAGGGCTGCTAAATTAATTCATGCATTTCTGTTACCAAGCTATGACAGGAGCTCTGTACTAATTGAGTAAATATCTATAAAACTCAGCAGAAGTTGTAGGTGTTTGATTGCAGCATTAAACTGTTAATTCTGGATGTCCTGTTTTATTTGCTCTGTGATTTGGGGCTCAATTAATAGTCTGAGTGAAGGACATTTTGTTTGAAAAGTGACCTGAGTAGTGACACCAAGAATCACAATTAAGTTGTTTGGGAATTGGAGGGCACTGGCTGAAATGATCTTTGGCAGATTTGCAGGTGGGCAGAATCAGGAGAAACAAATGTCATGGAAATTCAAGTTATTGTTGGATAATTTGTGGAAAAAAAATTAATGTAAAAAAAGTCTTCCCAAGATAATGTAAGAAGGACTTTAAGGTTTAGTTGAATGCTATAAGCAGTTCCTGGTTGGCACAGTAAAAATTAAGTGAATGAAGGAATCTAGAATGTTATTTCTTTGTACCTTTTCAAGATACTTCAGTAAAATAGGCTGAAGTGAGAGTTCCCTTCATTAAGGAAGGCCAAGCTGTTCCATGAATCCTGAATAAATTGAGAAGGGAAGGGTCAAACAAACGAGCTGGGGAATTAAACCTTTAAAAATTACTCACGATTCTATTGATTAACAGAACCACATCTTAGCCTGGAACTCTGAGTTTCAGAACTATTAGATAAAGTTCAATTCCCATCCATAAAGGTGATAGCACTGTCCCTTCTAAATGTGGGGCTGTTTCTGTGGCAATCCCAGGATTTCCCCTGCCCCGAGGTACTGAGCTCCTGCAGAAGAATGTTCCAGCAAGGAAGGTGCCCCTCTGGATTGGCAATGAGTGAAAATACTCCAGAAAACCTCCTGTGGGCTGTAGCAGATCAGGGATTTTCTTTTGTTCTGCACTGATCCTTCTCCAGTTTGGAGTTCATCCTTGTTCCCGGGGCTTTGCAGGGTTCCTGGCCTTTAGTGGGACTGGGCTGTGCTGGCCCAGAGGTTATTCCTTGACCAGGATGGCTTTGGGTGTTTCCTTGGGTTCAGTGCTGGGCTGAGCAGTATTTTGCTGTGTGACAGCTCTGTCATTTATATTTTTAGATCTCAAGTGGCTCAGATCAATATTAAAGCCTGACTTGAGACTCGTGTGCCTTTTGGGGTTTTTAGGGAGCTCGGTGCTCTGCAGGAGCAGCCAAATCCCAGTTGCTGTCCCAGGTTTTCAAACCAAGCCCTTGGGTGTTCAGTGGGGTCAGGCACTGGTACAACTGTCAGAGCACATCTGGGATGTGCTTGAGGGACCCAAACTCTGGTTTTGTACCATGAAAATGGAGCTGTTAGAGCTTTTGGAGCTGGCTTGGGATCCTCAAAGGATGGATCACCTGATGTTATTTGATAGAAGGATGTGGTTTGGGGGGTTTAAGTACCAAATTACTCTGAAGTAGATTATTTGGGCTCTGTGGTGACTTCACTGGTGGCCAGGTAAATCTCTTTTTAATTCCACTCTGCTTTCCCATGGGACAGATTCCAGAGTGCTGACAGTGATTGTGCTGGATTGTGGTCGGATTTTGTGCTGTAAATTCTGCTTAAAAACACGCACTGGAGAACTTCTGGCACTTCCATGTATGAATAGAATGCAATAGCTATAAATGTGTAATGCAGTGTAGCTGTAAGTGCAATAGAGATGAAAAGAAGGGGACAAAAAAAAAGATCTGAGCAGTGTAAGAGATGAGGACATGGGAAAGTTTGTAGGTGTTGGTTTTCTGAGAGACTTCTTGGCAGATATTCAGTGCCTGTGAGTGCTGGATAAATGTGAATTTGTCTTTCAGCTCAGCATTTTGTGTGTAGGGTCAGAGGAATCTGTGCTGATCATCTTAAATTAAGCTTGGTCATGTTAATGATGAGTGTCACGTGGAAACACGGAGTGGGATTACCTGGGAAGGAAACAGCTTCTTGGCCTGTGGCTGAAATGCCTCATGTTCAATACTGGGTGTAAAATGCTCTTAATCTATTCCATAACTTTTTGCTAACAGTTGTTTTTCATCCATGTGCCATATTCTCCCAAAATAATTTCTCGACTGGGACAGATTGGTGTTAAATCCTTCCTGGAATACATTTCCCTGGCGTTCTTTTCCAGGAGGAGGTGTCACATTTGGAACAGGCAGATGTAAATTCACTCCCTCTCTCACAGGACTCTGTCTCGTGTCTGCCTTGGATGGAGCAATTTATGAGCAGCTGTTCTGGGTGGTGAATTAAACCCCAAAATGGCCATTCAGTGGCACTTGTGGTGTGGCAGGAGAGCAGTTTTTATTCCTGTTCTTGGTGTTAAATTGCCTCCTTGCCTCTGCAGTTGCTGGCACAGAAAGCACCGTGTCCTTGGCCCCGGGGGATGTGGGGATTGTCCCTCCCCTCACCAGCTCTGGTGCCCTGCTCTGTTTGCTCACAGGTCAGCTTTCCTCCTGAGTTAAAATGGAGATGAAATCATGGGTCGTGGATTTTGAGATTCAATCTAATGGTTTTCACTCTCTGCTAGAAATTAATTTACTGCTCATTTGAAATAATATCTCTTTATCATGTTAATTAACTCTATTGAAGGGGAAATAATAATGGAGTATGGTTTTTGGGGTTTTTTTTCCTCCCTTCCTTGAGCAGCGAGGAGGACAGCTTTTTTTGTTTCCCAAGCAAAACACTTTTCTAATGAAATAACAGAATAACTCCTTGAAACTCTGCTTTGGGAGAAATATTTGGCTTTTTTACTTCTTCCTTTTTAAAAATGGACAATAGAGACTTGCAATAATTAAAATGTATTTTGAAAAAAATCTGTGAATTCACCAGTGACTTCTTAAAATTTTGTTTTGATGGGAAAGCAAAACACACGTTATATCCAGTAAATTGCTACTGCATCTGTCTTTCACCTCAGAACCAGAGGTTTATTCCCTAAATGATAAACCAGCACTTCTGTCTGATCCTGTGGGCTCCCAGGGCTGTTCAGATGAAGGTGGATCAGCCCCTGCTCTGCACATTTCTGAAACCTTGATTTACCTCTCATCTTTCCGTGGCATCAGGAGCTGCTCCTGTCCCTCTGCTGGATCACTGCTGTGATGAGCTGTGGGACTGTTCCCTGTTTAGGGTTGTTCTCACTCATTCCAGTGTTTTCCCAGCACACAGGGGGAGGGCCCCCAGGTTTTCTGCTGGTGTGGTGATGGATTTTGCTCCTCATTAACTTTGCCAGCTCGTTCTCTGCTTCTGGAGAGCTCCTGCAGCTCCTGGTGTCCCTCTGGGCTGGGCACCTGCTCCTGGTTTTCCTTCTGGTGCTGCTCCCCAAAGGCTGGTGTTTTAAACCATCTCAGGGTATTCTGAGCTGGAAGGGCCCCCGGGGGTCTGAGCAGCTCTGTATCTCTGCAGGACTCACCAGAAGTACTCAGCTTCAAGGATCGGGAAAAACTGTTCAGGGAAAAGCTGATTCTGTTTGATTTTCCAGAGGGAAACTGCTGTGGTTTTGCTTGTGCTGTTGGGATTGTTTCCCCTGTTTCTGGGGAATGCTGGATCAGAGTTAATGGATTTTTAGCAGTGTTGGGTTAATGTTTGGACTCGATCTGAAAGGCCTTTTCCCACCTAGACGATTCCATGATTCCCTTGCAGCCCAATCCAGTACCATGAACCATGTGGCCTCTGGTGGGATGCAGGAGCAGCATCTCCTCAGCAGATGAGTGAGAGAAGCTCCTGTGGGGTTCCAGCTCTGCCTCTCACTGACAGCACCCCAGACCTGGCCTGGCTGAGGTTCAGATTCTCAGCTGCTGCCTTGCCTGCAGTGAATTCCCAGTTCCAGCAGACAGGGAGAGCTGCCCAAAGCCTCCCTTGGAAGGTCTGGGTGGAACAAGGCAGCTCCTTCACCTTGGATCCTTCCCCTTCTGGGCTGTGGGGCTCTGGAGTCAGACCTGTGGTTAACTGAGAAGAAACTTGAGTGCTAAATATGACAATATTTATTAATTCACTCATTCCTCCTGGCAGTTCCTTTGGCAGGCAGCAGGTTATTCCAAATGCCCTGAGTCCTTGAGTGAGGTCCCATGAATCTGAAGCTCTGCTGCAGCCAGAGCATCCCCTGAAAGATTCCCTTGAAGGAAGGCTCAGTCTTTGCTTTCTGCCCTGGGAATGTGTTAAAAACCTGGTTAACAAAAGGACCAGAACTTGGGTGTCTTTCCTCTTTCTGTACAGAGGTACAGTTTTAGGAGTTTCATAGAAAACATTCCACAGCAGCAGTGTTTAGAGATGACCCAATCCAGCTGCACAGCTGGGTATAAATCAGAATATCCCTTTACAGCAGTAATTTGTACTGAGCCATACAAGGCTCTTTACTGCCCATCAGTGTTCAATAGAAAGCTCATTTTTATAACAGATCAGTGATTAATACCTGATCAGAGGGCAAGTGCTGCTCTTGTCATCTGAATTGTGAAGACAAAATGAGGAGTCTTGATGGGGTCAATGGTTACCATAAGCCTGTGCCTTTCGTGTAATGATCATTTTCTGTGAGGGTAATTAATGAACTGTTTGAGTTATGGAGGACATTGATATTATTGACACTGATGTATGAGCTGGATCTTTAATGGAGTAGATGTGCTGACTGTGGGAATGCTGTTGATAAATCAGACTTTAATTTTATGCATTCAGCTTGTGCTTAGAACTATCCAGGTATTTTTAGAAACCTGGGGTGATTTACATATTCATTGGGAAATGTCTTTGTCAAACCACCCCGTGGTGTTTGTGTTCACACCCTGCACTTGCAGGTGCACAGACTGTGCTCCCCTCCAGCCACAGGGGCCTGGAATTCAGCTTGGAAAAGACCTCTAGGATCATCAAACCCAACCATGAACCTGGCACCACCACCCTGTTCACCATTAAACTGTGTCTCAGGTGCCACATCCATGTTTTCTGAACACTCCCAGGGATGGTGACTCCACCAGTGCCCTGGGAGGTGAATGTTTGAGAGAATATGGGGGAGGCAAAAAGGCAGCCAGACCCTGGGCATGCAGAGCTGAGAAATACCTTGGCAAAGGTGATGAAATGTTCTCTTGTCCTTGGGCTCCTGCACAGAGCCTCTGTCAGGTGAGAAGGAGGGGCAGCATCTTTAGGTTTTTGCAGCTCTATTCTGCTGAGAAAACTTGTTTTACATTTCTCTACTGCTGCAAAAAAACCCCCAAACATGAAAAAAACCACAAAACCTAATTTGCTCTTCCCTGCCTCAAAAAAAAAAAAATTCCTTTTGCTATTTCAGATAAAAAAATTGTTTCAACTTTGAGTGTAAATGTGAACAGGTGTTTTATTTGAAGCATTCCATGTGTGATAAATAACTTCTGTGCTTTGTTATTGCTGGGTTTAGTTATGGTGTTGAGATAAACGAAAACAGAAAATTAGTCTGCTGCAGACACTGAGAGAACATTACTCATCATTGTAGCAAAACTCTCCTAAGTACTTACCCAAAATAGCCACCAACCTTGAGTTGCTTTGGATCTGAACCCCTGGAAGCTGAGTGAGTTATGCAGACAGGAGACAGAGATTACAGGTGAAAAATCACATGCAAAGATGCTGCTGCCTCGGAAGGAATGACTCTGTGCTCAGAGTTTCTGTGGGAAATGAATCAACCTGAAGGTGCTGTATTTTATTTCCTAATTGCACCAAATGATGGAGGATTTGAAGGCAAAATGGCCAGTGAGAGACTTTTGATGTGTTCCTGTTGCTTCAGCTGGCCCCTTGGCTAAAGGGGTGTGATGAAGGCATGGTTATTTTCCTGGTGCTGTCCTACACCCTGTCTGCTGGCTCTGGACAAAATCCAGCCCCTCCTTTTCCCAGGAAACCCAGCTGGGAGAGGGACAGGGGCTGCCCTTGCTGTAGGGGGGTGGGAAGCACTTGGAGTTAAGACTCGATGAATTTTTGGTCACATAACTGACCAAAGGTCTCCAGCAATATCCTCATGGACTGCTCTGAGTGTTACTGTGAGGTGCAGGAGGTTTTTCTGGCGCTGGTGGGGGTTTTTCAGCTGCAGTGCCTCTTGCCTTTCACCCAGCCACCAGCTCTGGGTGTGCTGCAAATGCCCAAGAGCCATTCCCAAATACAAATGGATTCAAATACCTGAAGCTTTGGATTCAAATCCCAGAAGCAATTAGCCCATGACAAAAACTAGTTCTAAGAACGCCAATGCAATGGCATTTTCTATGAAACCACTCATAAATGCCCTCAAATGAGGCAGTTTTCCTGATGTGTAGCTTCCACAATGCAAATGGAAAATTTGGCTCCTGTGTTTCAGTTCGTGACTCATCTTGGGGAACATCAAGGTCTGTGATAAATCCTGCTGCAATAAATTGTCCTCATCAGTTTTCTCTGTGTTGGAATCACTTCAGTCTTGGCTAGGAGGTGAATTTCCATGGCTGAGGGGAGGAAAATAGGTAGGATCTGATTCAGTAGCTGAGGGTCTCTCTCTGCCCTCAGTAATGTAGGACACAGAGCTGGGAGGAACTTTGGCTTAGACCAGCACTGGGTCAGCTCTGTGTGGAGCCCCAGAGGGGAAATCACTTTTTGACAAGATTGGAAGGGGGATATCACTGCTCTGCTGCCCTGAGTATCAAACTGATGGTTTAGGCACAGAATTGCTGTGGGCAGTGAGTTTTGGTTTTCTGTTTTCTGCAGGTTTGTAAAAGCGTGCTTTAATTCTTTCACTGAAGTGAATGTTTATTAGGAATAGAGAGAAGTACTCATGGGTTTGACATGCTCATGCAAGGGGGTCAGAACTAGAGGATTGCTCAGATCCCTTCCAACCCAAACTATCCTGTGCTTCCGTGAAGGGATGAAGTTCTGGCAGTGCTGTCACATAAATTTCTGCTTGAACTGTTGTGTTCCCCTTTCCACCCCACAGAGCTAAGCAGAGGTCTCAGTAAGCTGGGTGGGGGAGGCAGTTTCTGAGGTTCAGAACCCCCATTTTTTTTCTAGGGGAAGCAATTTGTAGCCAACTTCAGCTTCATCTCTCTCCTGTCCCTACCACAGCAGTAAAGCTGGATATGTGTGAGTGGGGTTTGAGCACCTTCTCTGCCTTCTGAAGTGTGGCACGTATTTATACAAACACTCAACACAAGATCATCTGTGCTTCTGCTGATATTTATTGCATTTTACATCCTTGTATTTAGCAGCACTGGCCTTTCCTGGCTCCAGAAGGAATGTGGTCTGGAGCAGTGGTCTGGCATCACTCTTAGATATCCAGAGGTATTTCTTACTTCTGGTTTCTCACTTTCCTGTGCTCTGGGCTGGTGGCAGATGCTGTCGCTCACCTGAACAGGCATTTTGAGCTCAGCCACCAGCACAGAGAATGTGCCACCTGGTACCTGCTGTTAGATACCAGCTGAAGGTGCTGGATCCTGCCCTCAGCAGCCCTGGCACTGGCTGTGGTGGTGCCTTTGCCCATCAGCTCCCTGCTGGGGCACAGATGCTGCAGTGGAAGACACCTGAGCACATATTTCCTTGGGTTAAACCAACGAGACAGGAGCTGAGCACCTGAGCTCATCCCCAGCTCCTCCTGCTGCAGGGGAGGACTCGGAGCTGGGGGTGGAAGTGGTGCCTTGGCTCAGCACTTGCCGTGTGTTTGGCCAGCTTTGCATAATTGATAAGCAAAGACTCATCCCAGGGTGTGAGCATCCTGTGGTAGCATCTGTCATCCTTGGATCCTGCACCTGCCAGAGCCAAGGTGTTCTGGCAGCTTGGAGCAGGAGTTTGAGAGGAGAGCCAGGGGCTGATGTGCTTTTGGGGGAGCTGTAATGACAGGAGAATGAAGGGATAAAGCTGCTTGATGGGGAAACTTCTCCACGTCCTGAATTTCTCTTTCAGCAGGGGAATGTCTAATCCTGCTCCTGGTGAGAAGCAGGACTTGGCTGCTCCAGGGAGCTGCTCGTGTTCATCACTTGGGTCAGCCTCCTGTGGCAGTGCATTCCATTCATTCCTGAAACTCCCGGAAGGGTTTTTTTTTGAGTAAATAACTGTTTCCATCAAACCCCACTGTCAGCCCAATTTAAACCCCTATTTTTGGGCAGGGATGAGCAGGATGTGGTGTCTCCCAGAGCGCCTCTGGAGCACACAAACACCCTGATGGTGTGCAGCACTTCCAGGTGGGATTTCTTTGTGTTCGGTGTTTTCACACCAAAGTTCTTCACAGGATTGGCAGAAACCACGAGGGTTTCTGGCTGTGACACTTGCCATGTTCTCCTGGAGGCAGTTGCCTTGGGGCATGTGTTGAGCAGGATTTTTTTGGAGCATTTCTCAAGCCTTTTGAGTCAGGTTTCCAGTGAACAGTTTGGATGGTTCCTCTCTGCTTTGCAGCCCTGGTCTGCTGCCATGTGAACAGGTGTGGGAGCAGAAATCCATAGCATGGAATGGTCACAATGCTTTGGTGACAGCCAAAGATGAGGCACAAACCAGCACTTTAAGAACGAGATGCAGCTGGCTGGGCTCCAAATGTGTTTCCAAATTGCATAGAAAATTGTGGATGGACAATGCCTGTGAGTGGGAAAAGGGAGAGTGGTGAGAAGGAGCAGAAGTGAGTTTAAAATGTGGTATTTGCTACAGCTTTTGAGGCTATCATTTCTGTAATTTGTAGAATAATACAGATTTTTGCTGTCCTTTGGCCTTCTACACACAATTCAGCTGCTCTGTAGGTTGTGATGTACTACCTGAGAGTAAACTCTTTGCACTGGGGAATGGAGAAATGAGTGTGGTGTAACTTATGTAGCTCCTGTGCATTAGATATTGAAGTCTTTCCCTTGTTAAGTGGCAGATTTCTGTGGAAGTGTCTTTACTGATGCTTTCACCTAATGCCATAATTTGAGTTATGTCCAATATCTTCAATATGCTTCAGTATCCAAGTACTGAAGTTTCTCCTTCGAGCTTTGCACTTCTGCAGTTTCTCCTTCTGCTTTTCTGGCTGCAGAAAAGCACAACTGACTGTGCTGGCTCTGGAAACACCTGGAACAAAACATCCTGGTTTTGGTGGTTTTTGGAGGTGTCTCAGCTGAAAAAGTGTCCCTGAATTCCCTGTGTGTTGTCTGTGCAATCTGATGGGATCCTGAGTTGGGATCCAGCTTGTCCCTGGCTCTGTCCTGACAACGTCCACCTTGCACAAATTCCACAGACAAACTCATTCCAGCTCAGTCAGACGTTTTCAGAATAAGAGAATTTGTGACTTTTTATTTACAATTTGGAGATCAGAAGGCAGAAATGTGACTTAACCCCTTCCATGCCCCCCTGAAGTCCTGGCAGGGCTTGGGATTTTTAGCCACAGGGAAACCTGCAGGCCCTGCTGCCTCTACAATGTTCTTTTTGTGGTTTGCTTTTCCTCTGAGCCCTCTGTAGTGGTTTTAATATCACAGCTGAACAGCAGATAGAAGATAAACACAAGAAAGTGTTGAGAGGGATGAAAATCACTGGCTAGGTACTCATTTGTTCAGATTATTGTTTGCATAGATGCAAAAAATGAACCCTTAAACACTGTAAATTCAAGATCACTTGATAGAATATCTTGTCTCTTTCTTTAAAATGAATTCTATAGTATTATTGACTACCTGACAAACAGTGATGAATGCAGTCCCTCTGCTGCTTTCTCTTCAGGGTACAGGCAATTAAGCACTATTCTGTGTTAGAATTGAGCGTTGCTGTATGTGGGGATTCGTTGCTGCACATTTAAATGGAAGCACAAATGATCAACAAACATCAATGTAATGACGTGTTCTAACCTTGATAAGGAAATTATGCCTTGTCTCTAATGGTCTGTGGGAATTTCATGGAGTCATTTGCCTATGAATAATCTTACTCAGAGGATGTGAAAGCAGCGCCGTGCACTCATCTCCTCACACATCCTCAGCCATCACCTGCAGCTCTGCATTAACTTACGAGGCACAAACAAAAGCCTTTCAAGTCTTTTACAAGCTTAATTTTTAAGTTTAAATGTCAAGAATGAAATCATCCAACTTAATAACATTGTAGGTGTGTGTGACAAGGCGTCTTCCGTAAAGAGCACGGAAAACAAGCTCTCAAACTGTTCCATTCCCATTCTGTGGAAGTGACAAAAATTGTGCATCCTGCTTTTTCAGTTGTTTACAGGAACCTACCCCAGCCTTTCCATTTGCTGTAAATACTTTGGAACAAGTGTTGGAAGCAGGTGAGGAAAGTCATGATGGAGATTCTTGCAACTGAGTTGGAGTTGGAATGACTTGGAATTGCTGTTGAAGTGCTAAAACTTTGTAAAGGGGTGGAATATCTGTACTGAAGTCATTGGGACGTATTTGAAAATTTGACAGTATTTTTCATAAGCTTCTATTGGAATGTTCTAATCTCTGTGCAAATCTGAAGTGGAGTCACTAAACATAACCCAGGCTCAGGAATTACTTTCTCAAGGCTCCATTGGTCCATTAAAAAATCCCAGTTTTAGAAAATACTTGCTGGTCTCTCCTCCCAGAGACTGAACTGTGGGTACCTGCTGCTAAACCTGACCTGGAGAAGGGAGCAGGTTTTTCTGTAATGGGACCTTACTTTGATGTTTGCTCAGGTGAAGCTTTCTGTTGTTTTTCTTAGTTTTTCAAGGTGCTGTCATCAATTGAGAAACCAGGATAAAAATACTACAGTGCTTCAGCATTTCTGTAATTTCCTGCAGCAGTTAATAGTGATGTCTGTAATTTTCTCAGTTTAGAGTTACATTCAGTGAAATAACGAAACCAACCTGTGTTAGAGTGTTTGGCTGTGAGGGAACAAGTGGAGACATCTTCCCACTCTGTGAACATTTTTATTCCATATTACTTCATAAAATTTTTGGTGAAGTCTCCTCTTTGTGTTAGTCTGAATTATCCAAAACTGGATATGGTCTGAAAAATGGAATGTGTCTGTAATGGTGTCAGTTTATTCAATTTACAGCCAATCTTTATTCTCTTAGAACCTGAAACGGGGACTAATTACATCCAGTAACTGCTTTTAACCTTCCACTGATCACCGAGAAAGGAGATGAGCAGGGTCAATGCTTCCACATGGAAATTTCCATGTATAATATCCCAGACAGTAAACAATTCCTTGTAAATTATACAAAAGGCAGTGTCTGTCACCACTTTAAAAATGTGTGGGTTTAACTGGGTGAGTTAATTGTGTTGGGTGTTTTAATGGTGACATTCTTGCTCCTGATCCCTCTGTCCTGTTGGAATGAGTGAAAAAGAGGGAATTTGCTCTCTGTCCTGGACATGACTTCAATCTGCAGTGCTCTGGGAAGGGACAGGGCTGGTGGGCAGGGAAAACCAAACTGGTTGAGCTATTCAAGATAAATACAAGCTATGCCTGGCATAGGAAAAAGAATTCTTCTCAAAATTAGTATCTGCCATCTAATTAAACTTCATCAAACCTTAATTACACTTGTAAATAAAATTCATCGCGTTCAAACTCTGTGTTCTTGTGGTTTGTAACATAAACACCACTCAGATCTTTCCTGGCTTTCAGTGTGCAGTGAAATATTAGGTAATGACAGGAAACTTACTTGCTGTCCAAAGGTTTGGAGCTTGCTGATGTAAACTAGAACACTGATGTGAGTGGAAAGATTCCCATCTTGCTGGGAAAAGACCTAAATTTACAGTGGTCTCACCACATCAGGAAGAAAAATGTTTGGAAAACTTTCTGTGTTCAGAGCTGTGGGAATTGAACTCGCTGGGGTTGGTAGGGGCTGAGCACTTGGAAGGTACTAAAATAAAGCTTTTTGCAAGAATTTACCTTCAGTGTTAGCTTTGGTGTTACTGCCAAAGGTTTAATGTTCTCATTTGAAGTTTTAGGGTTGATTAGAGTTCTTCTAGGAGTGTCTTTGAACGATGGTTAACATAAGTAGGACAGTGTCTGAGGGCCTGTGCTGATTTCTGCATTCTGAAAACTTGCATAGGATTGTAAAAAAGCTGAGAAATTGCTATTTCTTCCTAGAATGTGGTGGCTGAACTAAATGGGTCTTAGAAAACAAACAGTTGGTCTGGTTCACATAAAATGCAGTATCAAAGCAGCTGTAGCAGTCTAGCTTTCCTGGTGATGTTTATTTATAAGAGAAGGACTCCTAAACATTAATGCTCTCCCAATGTTCAGAGGGGTGGCATTGAGAAGGTTTTGTTCATTGAGAAGGTTTTGTTCTTTTAGTCATTATTGGGTTTTTTTTTGTGAGTGAATTCAAAGAATCAGTAGTTTTGGTGACAAGAGTGTGAGTTTGGATGATTTGAATTTATCTTGCATTAACATCTTCTTTGGACGAACTCAGTGCTGAATTTTCTGGTGCATTGTTCCATCCACTGTGAGCTCACCCTGAGGGTGTCAAAACCAGAGTCAGAGGCTGGACAGAAATGCCACATGGCCAATGTGAGGAGGAAAAATAATCAGTGTAACCAAGGAGTGAAATGAGCAGAATGCATGGGAAGTGCAGCCCTGCAAAGGGCTGAAACAGAAATAGCTTCAGCCTTCCCACCAGAAGGAAATGGTGTTCATGGGCTGAAAATTGGCCCCAAAGAGGGGTCAGTCTGTCCAGTGTGCCCTTTTCTGTGCAAAAATGACACAGTCAAAATATCCTGACTCCCATATTGTGGGATTTATTATGCTGTTAAGTTTAATTATATTGGGATATTTGTAATTCTTTTGAAGAAACTTATATACTTGGCTGTTTCAGGTTCAAAATCCCCAAGCCACCGCTAATGGGCAGGTTCCTGACTCCTCAGTACAGCTCAAATAATTGTAACAATGAGGATGCAGCAGAAAAGGCTTCAGTTGCCCCAGGAAAAGACCAAGTGTTTTCAGGAGAACTGGTACATTCTGTGCTGATGTTGCCATGGGAATCACCATGTCCTTGCTGCCTTTGTGAGCAAGAGCAACAGTGAGGTTTAAGTTAAAATTGCTGGTTTTGAGTAGGAATTGCACCTCTTGATAGTGGCCTAACATTTATATCCTTCCAAAGAGCAGGGCACACAGAAATATCCTGTCTCCTGCACAGGAGTTTCCTGCCATTGCATGGCTGGGGGCTGCCTGATGTTTGCCAAGCCCTGAGAAGCTGCTGCTTACCTGAGGAAGGAATTGTACTGAAGGTGCTGCACTCGAGTCCCTGTGGAGCTGCAGAGGTGTCTCTGAGCAGCATTTGTGGAGCACAAACTTTGTACAGCACAAACTTTGTGCAGCTTGCAGACACAGAGCTATTTCCCAGCACGATGTGCCTGTCCTGTCAGCTCTGCTGTCCTTGGCCTCTGCTCAGCAGGGATCCAGGTGGTGCCACCTTTGCAGGGTCCAGGTTGGGGCTCTGGAGTCATTTATCCACAAGAGCTGCCTTCCACGAGCAGAGATTTGGAACTCATTGCTCCAGGTGGCAGTGATCCATCAAAATCACTTCACAAACTGAAGTGACTGTTCAGGTGGGGACAGTTGATTTATTGTAAAAGGAAAGCAATCTTAAATTTCAATATCTATGTAAAGAAGCCTCTGGAGTATCATCAATGTTTGATCTTTGAGCTTGGCCGTTTCCATGAGTGGAATTGCTATTGCTTTTGTAATGTCAGAGTACTATAAAAATAGGCTCTTGAGCATCCAAAAGGATGCTCTTCCCCCAGCTCTGCACCTACTGAATATAAACTTGTGTTGTTTCACGGAGTTGAGGGTATTACATTTCTTACATGCTCTAAGTGTGTTGACCCCTGAGAGGGCAAAGCCTGCTTAAGCAATTAATATATTGAGTGTCAGATAAATGTTATCATCATTTCGTTTGCTTGTGCCAGTACCACTCATTGGGTGTTGTTTAAATTTCACTGGCAGCTCAAGCACGGCTAAAAATAAATTCATTTGTTTATAGACTTCTTTGACAACAGCCAAATAAACCCACGTTGTGTTGTTTTGAGCAGAAGGCACAGAGCCAGCTGAGTGTGAATGTGGCTAAAACATGCTGTTACGTGGCTGAGGTTGGTTCTACACCTGCTTTCTCCCTCCCAGCCCTGTTTTATTTCCATTGGAACCTTTTTCATACCAAAGTGCTCTTGCCTAAGTCCAGGTGTTAGTTTGCAGTGTGAGCAACAGGCCCTGTTTTGTGTTAATGGGGCTGAGTGCAGAGCAAAAAGAGACTAAAAAGTGGCAGCAGAGGAGCTGTTAAACCTCGGGGCTGGGAATCAGGGCAGAGATCCCGAGTCCTTGAGTGTCCATAAATCAGAGAGAAGGGGTCTGCACGTGCTGGAGTGCACAGGAGGCTGTGCTGCAGGGAACTCAGAGAAGTTCAGCAGTGTTCCAGAGGTCACCTGCACTTTCTGGCAGGGCAGCAGTGAGAATCTTCACGTTATTCCAGCTCAGGGGCAGGAGGAGGTGAAGGAAGATAACGTGGAGGACAAATGACATCAGCTGTCATATCTCCAGTTGTGAGATACTGGGCTTTGGATGTCCTGGGGCTGCAGAGCTCTGGAATGAACAAATGCTTCTTATACGAAGGGGAGCGCTGAGACAAAATGTCTTGGCAGTAGAAACAGTTCTGAGAAGGTCACAGTGGGAATAGCCTGACTTGCTGTAGGAACTGGGCTCCTGTACCTCTCTCTGTGTGGGACGTGTGGAAAAGTTCCTGCACAAACTGAGGGCTGCTTCTGTGTTCCCTGCTCAGTCCTGCCCTCTGCTCGCTGTGCCAGGGGAACAAATGAGGATGCAAGTCCCTGTCTTAGTGGGAACCATGGCCTGGATCCTCTGAGTTGGGTTGCTGTAGCTGTGCTGGAGCAGATGGGCCAATCTGCAATGAATCAGCTCGATGAGATAATTCTTAATGAAGTCACAGAATCCCAGAGTGGTTTGGGTTGGGAAGGACCCTAAAGCCCATCCTATCCCACCCCTGCCATGGCAGGGACACCTTCCACTGTCCCAGGCTGCTCCAAACCCTGTCCAACCTGGCCTTGGGCACTGCCAGGGATCCAGGGGCAGCCATCCTGGTGTCCCTGGTGTTTTGCTTTTCTCTTTTATAGGAGGGGTGTAAAAGGTTGTGAAGTGGTTTTGAGCAGAAAGAACTCACCTCCGAGGTGCAGAACTGTGAATATTTCCTTGCTAGTGGCAAAAGGAGATAGACATGATCTGCTTTCACTTGAGGTGGTTGTGCTACCAAAAACCAGCACTGAAATATATTACTGTGAACAGTGACACAGAATTTATTTTTGTGATGCTCTGGGGATTTAAAAATAAAAAACCAAACCAACCAAAAAACCTTCATTCAACAACAAAACCTCTGAAGACTCATTGGTTGTGTCCAGGTCAGTGTGAGCTGCTGGAGAGAGTGCTTTGACCTAAAGGACAAAAACAAGATGTGGCAATGTCAAGAGGCAATTGAAAACACCAAACTGTGAATTGAGGGAAAACCAGGTAGAGCTGATAGTGCAGGGATCTCTCAGGGAGTGTTTGAGTAACACTTATGGGGGATAAAGAAGGTATTTGAAGTAAAGCTTCTAAAAGCTGAATGGATTAGTGGTTAAAACTCTCCCTGAAAGTTGTGATAGTACTGAAGCTTCTGTTTGGGGACTGATTTTAAGAATGGAAAAAAGGCACCCCACAAACAGTGTTAAACACTGCCTCTCCCCACTCAGCCCCCTAAAAAAATTATGAAAAAACCTCACTGGAACAAACCCCGAAAATCAAACAAAGCAAACAAAAAGCCCCACCAAAACCCTTCTAAGTCATGTCTCAGTGAAGAGCTGGGCTGTGTTGTTCCATTCAGTGCCAACATAATTTCAAAAGCCTGTAACCTCCAGATTCTCGAAGGAAGGACATTTTATATGGGGGTGGCTGTGCCAGTAACCACTGCAGGTTGTGGGACAGATGGAAGCTGACTAATAGCAAGAAAACCATTAGCTGTAAGTACAGCCATTATAATTGAAACTGAGGCATCCAGAGAGAAGCCAAGAATCCTGTCTGTGGGATTGTCTCGTGGAGCTGGGTGTTTTTGTAGCTTCTGCAGGCAGACTTAATAGTTACAAATTACAGTGTTTCTACAGATTTAACTGGGAGTTGAAATAAAACAAGTGGAAGACTTAGATCCCATTCTTTATGCTGTCTGGTGAGTTATAGCAGTAGAATACACACTTGGTTTTGTCTTAATCTTTTCAGGTTTTCTAATTTGGTCTTAATTGAAGGAAAGAGTTACATCAGTGGCAGCAGAATGTGTGGCATTTGGAATTCCCATGTGGCTGCTGAAATCAGGTTGGCTTTGGGGGCAGATTGATACAGGCATCAAAGAGTGATTGAACTTAAACATCCTTTAGGAAGAAATTGTTCCCTGGGAGGGTGGGGAGGTCCTGGCACAGGGTGCCCAGAGCAGCTGTGGCTGCCCCTGGATCCCTGGCAGTGCCCAAGGCCAGGTTGGACACTGGGGCTTGGAGCAGCCTGGGACAGTGGAAGGGGTCCCTGCCATGGCAGGGGGGGCACTGGATGGGCTTTAAGGTCCCTCCCAACCCAAACCAGTCTGGGATTCTGTGATGTACCAGAAATGATCTGTGGAGTCCAGCAGCTCCTGTCCTGAGTGGTGGCAGGGCTATTCCCAGTGCAAGTCCACTGAGGGCAGGTTTGATGACTCCAAATGTTTCAGGTTCTCTTCACGTTTGGCACCATCCCAGCCACTGCCAGTGCAGGCAGTGAGTTTAATCCATCCAGAAGCTGAGTTTGTTGAGGCTTTAATACTTTTCTTACATCTTAGTGTTCGACATAGTTTGTTCTCTAGAAGCGTCATCAATTTTTTCCAAAAAATAACTTTGCCATTTTAATGGCAAATCACTCAGACATCTCATAATCTGTGTGTGGAATTTAACGAGCAGATGCCTCTGGAAATGGGACTTGGGTGTAGTTTACCCTGAAAATTTAATCCATAAAGTGCCTCAGTTTAAATGGCACAGGGAGGTTTCCAGTGCTGGGGTTTGTGGTTATTGTTGGGTCAGTGGATGAATTCCTGGGTGGAGGGCTGGTGCCTGCTGTCCCTGTCAGTGTCACTGTTTGTCCTTTCTCCTCATAGAATAACCATAGATCTTGTCTTGTATGAAAGATAGGGGAGAGCTGTAATGGGCTCCAAAGCCTGAGGATTAAGGACATAAATTTCATGTGCAGAAAATGTCTCATTCTTGTTGAAGGTTCTTGGCCTTTAACTCTCTGATCCCACGTACGTCTAAAGAACATTTTGACAACGGCCCTCTGCAGGCAGAGGATTTTATTAAGGAACATGGAAATACTCAATACAACTGGAAGATGGAACTTGATAATTTTCTAAATGTTTATGCTGATGATTGCATGTTGAGAGGCTGAATTGATGATAAAGTGTTCTGCTGGGAGTATTTTCATAGCCTGAGAAGCATTTAACTGCTGTTGGAGGCAGGAAGGGTCTCTAAAAGGGACCATAATTGGGGCTGTGATTGTAGAAAAGCCACATTTGCATCTTCAGTGTTATTCTGAATGCAAGATAAAAGGATGAACTTCTTCTTTAAACCCCAGTTTTTGAGATACTTTCCATTTCCAGGTAAGGCCTTATGAAGAAAGAAAAGAGATCTGAAATAATCCTGTCCAGTGGCTTCCTACTTCTGATCACTCTTAATTTAAGCTAAAATAATGCCCTCTGTATTCAATATTCCCCATTCAATGCAGGTGATCACTTATGCTAATGCTGCTTAATGCTACCTTGTCCTTCTGCAGAAAATAAGTGGTGACAAAAATGTTGAACTTGGAGAGAGATTTCTGATGTGCAGTTAGATTTAAAAATTTGCTGCACAGGTCTTCAGTACTTCTGGGGTTAAGTTGCAGTTCTTTTCCCCAGCTGTTAAAAACCCACTCCACACCTCAGTTAATGAACTGAGCTGGAAAAACACATTTAAGGGAGTTTTGGTTGTGCTTGTCCCTGAGCTGGGGTAGGGACAGACAAGGCTGCAGGTCAAAGGTGCAGAAATAACTGGATTGGAAAGTTTCAGCTGCAGGGGGAAACAAGGAATTGACTCATTTGTAAAATGATGAATGTAATAAGAATGAGGTGTTTTTCAAACAGAATGGAGGCAGCCTTTCAGGGTTCTGTAATTCGTTTTCCTAAAAGCTGCTGCAAATTATAAACAACTGAAGGGGAGTGTAAGGAAAAGAGGTAGAATGGTTTTGAGCGCTCATAAACTCAGGATATTTTACTCAGTCACCACTTGAGATTCAAGTCCTCATTCTGGTGCTGACTTTAAGATCACCCCTCGCTTGCCGAAGTGAAATATTTGCTTCCCTTCCATATGGCTTTTGGCAGTGCTCTTACTGAGCTCATCAGTTGGCTGCTCCGTGCAGTCTGATGGCTTCATCTCGTGAGACAGGTGCTGCTGTGAGGCAGAGGAGGCTGCAGAGCCTTTGGGTGCAGGGATGTGTTATCCTGGGGGCTTTCACTTCTCCTCCATGCCCTGAACTTCCCACCTTCTGCAGGAAAGGGAACGGAGAACTGTGAGGAGCAAAGCTTCCTCTTGTGTGTTCTGCTTGGCCGTGTTTCCATCCCGTGGAGCACTTTCTGTGCTCCTGAGGTGCAGGTGAAGGGATTGTGGGCAGGACTGAGCAGGGCAGGGCTGGCCAGGATCAGTGACACTGCTGTGACACGGGGCAGAGCCACTGCTGGGCTCCTGCCCCACCTTCCACAGGTGTGGGGAGTGAGAGAGTGCTTCTCTCCAAACACTCTGGAGAGAAGCAAAATACATCTCATCTTGTCAGTGTTTGGAGCACAGCTGCTTTGGGCTGCCACAGATGTGTCAGTGCCATGGCACATCCCTTCCCAGGTCACAGGGATGGCAGAAATCCTCCAGTTAGGCACGAGCAGCACCATTTGAATGCTGAGTTCCCTGTTTGTGTTGACAGTTCTGGTCTGGGAGGCAGTTCCAGGCTGCCCAGGTGGTGCTGGGATGCAGCACCTGCCCAGCATGTCCCTGTCCCCTGATGGGGGAGGCTGCTCCTGCTCCTGCTGAGTGCACAGATGGTCCCAATAACCTTGATGGGAAGCACAGGCTGCCTGCTTTGGAGCCTGTCCGTTCTCCAGATTATTTTCAGGCATCGAGAGAAGCCAGGTTACTAAAAAACCTGTCCTGGCTGAAGAAGGTGAGCATGGGGAGGGCTGTGTTCAGCACGAGTGAGAGCCAGCCCAGAGCATATGGCACAGAGCAGTGGCTGGGCAGTGACATCAGGCTGGGCTTCTGCAAATCCCTCCTCAGAGATCACTGAGAGTTTGGAAGGGACGTTTCTTGGACAGTAGTGGCTGTGAGCAGTCCAGGAATAGCTATAACAAGCTTGTTATGGAGACCATATGCCAGGAGCTGCATTTCCACGGTATTTATCATAGGGGTCACAGGATGGTTCGAGTTGGAAGGGACCACTGGAGGTCATCCAGTCCAACCTCCCTGCTCAAGCAGGGCTCCCTAGAGCTCAGTGCTCAGGATTGTGTCCAGATGGCCGGGCTGCAGGAGAGAATAGAGTGAGTTATCTGTGGGAGATAAGTGTCTGCTGCCTCTCGTGGGCTGAGACGTGTCTGCTTGGGCTTAAAGCGACAAAAATGGAATCTGTGGAAGTGGCTCTTTTTGTTGCTCCTGTCCAGGCTCACAGTTAGAATTCTCTTTAAAGGTTAAAAAAAAAAAAAAAAACCAACCCCAAAAAAGGCTATTTTCTCACCATTGTCTGTAAGACCTTTGGAATGACTAAAGAGCTTTTGGGAGTCACTGCCACACGAGCAGTGCGTTCCCAGAGCTGGGATGGGAGGATGCTTCTGAGGCTGGAGGTGCTCTGAACAAACAGGAGTGCATGCAAAAAGGGCACAGAGTAAATCTGTATTTAAAAAAGGACACCTGCAGTATTAGCTGTCACTTAAGATGGCTGAAAAGTCAGTTTCTTTATTGGGAGTGGGAGAAAATAAGGACAAAAAGAATGTGATTAATGATGTTCTGGGTGAAATACTGTCCTGGCTCAGTGAACATGGTTAATTGGTGGTTGTAGGTCTAAAATCCAGTTAATTTAGCAAACAGATCCTTTTTAAGCAGTCAGCCTTGTGTTGTGCTTTAACACAGAGCTCACTCCACACCCTCCTCCAGAGCCCAGCAGAGCTCCTTGCCCTGTGTGGGAGTCCCTGGGGGGAGAGTGGCCATACCTGGGAATTGTCTGTTTCCAGAGGAAGCCCTGGGTGTCTCACAGAGCAGCACTTCCAGCAGTAGCTGCTGATTATCCCCAGCACACAGCAGGAACTGGGCACATGCTGTGTCTGGCTTTTGTTTCAAAATGGTGCCTGAAAATGCTTCTTATATAACTGACCTTGGATTTTGCAGCGGGTGATTCACAGGTTTAGCTCACATTAACTTGTCTGCATGATGCCATTCCATGTGGGAGGTGGTGTCCTTTCATGCTTGAGCTGCCACGAGACCATGGTCCAAGTAGCAGCCCAAATTTGGCTTGTATGTATTGCTGATATGACTTTTAAATCTTACACTGTCTGGGGCTTGACTGAAACTTATTTTTCGGCTTGTTGGTGGGAAATCACATCTAAACTCTTGCTGCTCTCTGCACTCAGAATGTATTTATGGCTTTTTTTGGGGGTGGGAGCAGTGGACTGGTGCCCAGTGAGCTGAAATGTGTGGAACACTGAGACAGATGAACCAGAAGGCTTTCAGAGCATTCATCATGACATCAAACCTGTGTTTAAAAACATGGAATATGGTCAGAAATATTGTTTTCCTGTATCTTGAAGTGACCAAGAGTCCTGGGACCTTGGTGTGAGGTTGGTACCATTATAACTTAGTTGGAATTTGGTGAGTTTAATTGTGTTGATTTAAAGATGTTCACCCTCTTGTGCACAATGACATAATCTTGCTGAAGGGGCTTAATTAGTGGTGAAATTCATTATTTTGCTCATCCTGAAACTTACCTTGTTAAAATGCTACTGACTGAACAGGTCTCATTAGGTTTTTTTTTACCACTTCTTTCAAGTCTCCAGCCCAGTAGAATCTTTTGACTCTGGCTAATACAGAGAGCCTTGCTGGCCACACCAGTTTTTGGAAAGGAGAATCTCCACTGCCTGTGTCTGTTGGATGTAGGCTGGGTGGGACAGGGCTCGGAGCAGCCTGGTCTGGTGGGAGGTGTCCCTGCCCATGGCAGGGGTGAAATGAGATGGGCTTTAAGGTCCCTCCCTGATGCCTTTTTTTGGTCATAAAATCAAGACCCAAACACGGTTAGAGGGGGGAAAAAGGGATTTTACCTTGGTATTTATTTGAAGGATCCTTGGTGCACTCTGTCCAGGTGGAGCACCCCCAAATGCACCCCCAAATGCACCCCCACAATGGTTTGGGTATAAAATTCTAGGCTTTACCAATGAGCATCTCTATCAAAGATTCCCCAATGGGAGGCTGAGTGAAGCCCCCTCTCTGAGGAACTTTCCCCCCCTGGCCAGGCCAATCTTAGTTTACAAAATGTGTTCCGGAGAAGACCTTGGTGTCTGAGCCTTCTGAGATGTTTGGTCTCCTGGCTTGAGGGAATACTGGGCCTGTGCTGGTTATCAAAGCTGAACAATTAGAAGTATGTGGGGTAAAAGGCCCTTAAGAATACATAAAAGTTATACAAAAGAGTAGATAGAGGGGGTATATATAAAAACCGAAAAAAGCATCATGGCATCATCCCAACCGAAACCATGTTTTTATGTTGCTGGCAGTGCTCTGGTGCTGATCCAGCCCCTCCAAGCAGGGGGATAAGATAAGGGCAGGACTGTGTGAGTGTGTCCGAGCTGGGGAGGTTCTGTTCCACCCTGACTCTGTGCTGTTCCTGAGGCTGCTCTTCCCAGACTCCTGGGAGAGGAGAGTGCTGCTTTCCTGCTTTCCTTGGCAGAGCTTTGCACATCTGCTGGGATCCACAGGGGCACGGAACATCATTCACACCCAGCAGGCTCAAATAAAAATCCTGGAAAGCTCTAATAGCCTTGAGATGGGGTTGGAGGTTTCCTGGCAACATCTGCCCGGTTTTGAATTGCTGCTCAGAACATTCACCTACAGGAACCTCACACTATTCCCTGCTCCTCATGCAAGGAGCACTATTTCTGTAGCCATCAATGAATTCTCCCTGAAGCTCTCTCCCTTGAAGGTAATCTGTTCCTCTGCATTACAGGTGCTGAGAGATTTAATACACTACAAAAGAACAACCTGTGCCGGGTGCAGTTTGTTTTTGAGGCACGTTCTGTGCTCAAAGCAAGGCTTAATCAAATGCATTGATCCTTGGGTTGCTGTGTAAAGATTCGATTCAGCCTTTTCCTTTTGTAAAAAATGGAATTAGAATGCTCTTTAATAGGTGGTTACTGTATGCTCTACATTAGAGTCTCCTACAATAACATCAGTTCTTGTGGCTTGTGAGAGGATGCATTTCAGATGGAGTCTGATTAGTCAGTGGATGTTTGACATGCTGTTAGAAACCTTGGCTTTTCCCCAGTTCTTTTTATTCTGATGGAAGTGACAGCTCTGAGGAGGTGACATCTGAGTGGGATTCCTGCCACAGGGGTGGCTCTGTGGACTATTTAAAGCCCTGTCCACTTGTGGGTCCCTACAGAAAGGTTTCAGCTCTGCTTTTGTACCACGTTTTACACCCCCAAATGTGAATCCTCGACAAAGAGAGTTTTAAAACTGTTAAAAGGACTTGCTGTATAATTTTATAGGACACTGCCATAACTCACTGCACAAATAAAGTATCTGCTCAGCTGGGGATTGTTGCAGGAGTAGTTGTGTATCTCAGTCTGTATCACACACCTTAATGGTTCTGAGCAGTGATTTATTTGGGCAATGATCACCTTAATGAGCAAGAGGAAAGCTGGTCCTGAAGCTGCCTTTGGAAGCAGCTTTACCTTGTGCTGTTCCACTTCTGAGTGCAGCTTTAAGTGTGAACAACAAATCAGATGCCAGCAGACTTTCAGCTTGTTTATTATGGCTCTTGGGGGGAATAAGGAGAATTGAACGTTTCCTGCTGGCCTCTGTGAGCCAGAGACTTGCAAAAATCTATGGAATGAGGACAAGCCATTGAAGGAGCTCTGCTGCTGCTGGGGTTTGAGGTCCTGCTGTCACCTCAGTGAGCAGAGACCTGGCAATGGGAACCTCTCACATTCCCAATCTGAAGGGTTTTTCCACCTTGTGCTTTTCTCAACGTTTTCTTTGAAATGGAGTTATTCCTGTAAATGGCTTCCAGTTCCTAGGAGCTGACACCTCCCACCAAGGATGGTTTGTTGGAAAACTGCCAACCAAGTCAGCAACTGGGAGCCAAGACAGTTGGTTTGTTGTTCTCCTGCATGGGGTATTTATAGGGGGATAGTGGTGACAAAGAGAAATTATTTTGGTAGCGTGAATGGAGCTGTTTTTTGAAATACCCATATTTTGGATGTGGACTGACAGGGGATGATGGCAGTACACAGTTTAACTCAAAAATCATTCAGGGTTTTAATGGTCACTTTGGTTTGCAGCCTCCTGTAAATCTCAAGTACTGGGGTTCTTAATTTTTTTTTTTATGTTTGGTTTTTGGTCCAAGCTTTGTTATGATGGTACCTGTTCTTCCTGGCCTCTGCTTGCAATGAAATTACAGTCACTACTACTGGTAGGAAAATAATTTCTGCTTCTCTTGGCTAGAACAATCTCAAAAAGGATGTATTTTACTGTATTTCTTACTGGGAATGAAATTCCTGGGGTCAGGAAGAAGACAAACTTGTACTTCAATAGGATGTAATATTGTAATACTCGGTTTTACTCAAAATGAAATCTTGGAAACCATCCAGGGCTGAGAGGAGAAATCTTAGGGAATGTTGCCTGACATTTATCTCATCACTGATACAACTCAGATATCTAAATGGAATCTGTGCTGTTCCAAGTACTACAGCACAGAAGATATTCTATGTATCATGGTCTTTTTTTTCTTCCTTTAAGGTCTACCTTGAAATAAATAATACAAGATACTGCCACAAATCTTTTCACCTTTCTCCCTGTCTCAGCAGTGCCCATATCATTTCTTTTGTCTGGGTCAAAAGGAAAAAAAACTGACCCAGAGTCCAGCACATGCTTTCTGTGTGAGCAGAAACATTAAATATCGATCCCCAACCCTGCCTTTTAAAGAATGCTTAAAGAAAATCGAATGCTTTATTTCAAACTACACGCAGTGGGTTCTTTCAGTGCTGTGTCCATTCAGCCCTGCTCATCAATTCCTCATTCCCTGAGCAAAATTGACCAGCCCTGAGCAACTCTTTGGAATTTACTCGAGCGAATCTTAGCCTCGAAAACACAAATTTAGAAGTTGCAGAATTTTTCAGCTTTTCTGGGAATCCTGAAAATAAAGAAGGGGCACTGAACCCCCCCTTTGCCTGTTGGCTGTGCTGGGAGGTGAGCAGCTGGAGGTCGCCTTCAGCTCACTGAAAACACTTCTTGAATTCTAGTGAGAGGAAAAATGAGCTGCTGGAAGGGTGGTTTGGGATGGCTGGGACCACTTCCAGTGCCATCAGAGTGCTCTGAGCACTTGGAGACCTTTTCCCTGTTGGAGGAGTTTGTTATTCCAGGGCAGAGGGAAGGCAGGAAATGAACACATTAACGATGTTTCCTGTATTTAAAAACCTGAAAGCACAAGCACTCACATGAACATCGTTCCCAGTGCAAGGTGTGTGCTCTGCCAGATGAATTTGCTGAGAGCTGGGTGTGGGAAGGTGTCACTTAAACACTGGATTCATTAATTTTTTTGTTCTCCTGGGGGTGCAGGGGTAAGCTCAGTTTCATGGGACTCCTGTGTTGAGAAAACTGCTTTGAAGCTGCTGTGTCTGTTAAATAACTGTGTTTGTGTCTGGTCTTTAGTTCCTAAAGAACTGCCCTTGTCTTTGAGGAGGCAGATTTGGCAGTGAGGGAGGAAAGGAATTGGGCAAATGGTTGTATGTTTTCTTCTGGATTTTTGTTTGGTCATGAAAATTGAATATTATGTTCCCGTTTCTCCTTGGAGATGAAATCCTTTTCAGTGTGAGTGATCCTGAATAAAGTCTCTTTGCTTAGAAAATATTGGGGAAAGAGGAGAGGTTTTGTTCCAAGTTAAATTGATGAAATTATCTCACCTTAAGAAAAACTGCCCCTCAGGAGCTTGTGTAACTTATTACATCTCATCCCTCTTTTTTGCACATTTATGAAATTCAGACAAGCTTGAGCTTTAAAATATTTTAAATTACTTTTATTTGCCAACCTTGGCCCTTTCTGAGTAGTGCCTGATAAGGCTGGGCATTGGATTCCAGACCTATTTGCCTGTGACCTTTTCAGCTAAAGACTGAAGAAGAGATAAAGAAAAAACTTAAAATGTACAAAATAATCTGCTTCTGGAATAGTGTCAGTGTTGCTTTCCTCTTGTAAGGATGGAACAGAAATCTCTGTGCATGTTTGAGGAGGATCTTTATTGAGGGTTCAGAGGGTGTCATGTGTTTTAATATTGCAATTATTGACTTCAGCTGTTAACTGGGTTTTAACTTCTAATAGATTTCCTCGCAGCCTAAGTAGATGTGGTTCTTTTCTAAATGTCTTATTAGCAGAAAAAGTACAAGAGGCCCTAGAGACACTCACTGAAGTACAGAGGGAGAGAATGCTTGAGAAGGTACATGGCTTTTGAATTATAAATGCTGGGAATAACTGTGTCCTAAGTATTTGTGTATTACTTTACAGGTCTGAAGGTGACAGCTCGAGAAGCCTCAGGTATGTGTACATCATTTGATGTCTTTGTTCTAAGAAAATTCTTTATTTAAAAGCATTAAATAGAAATAGAAATTTTTTTTTAAATGTGGGCATTATTGGTTGTGCTTAGCATGCCATTGGTGTTTTGAGTAAAGGATCTTCTACCTTGGATAAGTTACTGGATGACTCTGCCTCCAGCGTGGTTTGAGAGTGAGGGATTAGTTTGGATCATTGCAAAGGATTTATGGTTAGTTCCTGGTGCTCCCAACCAAAGTTCCTGCTCCTCAGCCCAGTGCACTGGGGCAGCATCTGTGTTGAGGGCAAGTCCATGGACTTGTTCTGGCTTTCTTAGCAGTCTCTTTTTACACCTGACAGGGAGAACTTTCATTGACTCGTTATTGCGATGCTCATTTTACACTTGGAAGGTTCAGATAATGTGCAGAATTTCATGTAATTGTCAGATACTTTACTTCCAGCTTACTCACTTGGTGCTTTCTACTTGTTACCTCAGGGGTGGTTTTTATTCCTATCTCTCTATGAATGTGGCTGAGTCAAACTTGTAGAGCTTGTAAAAGTGCTCTCAACAGGGCTGAGATGTGAAAATTCAATCCTTGAATCTGAAAGTGTTCCATATTCATTAGAGCACTGCCATTGAGCAGATGCCTTGGTTCCCCTGCAGTGTGACTATTGATCAGTGATAATAAGGTTCATAATATCGACTGTGGCTTCACCATAATACCCTGCAGTTTGTTTTGAGGGCTGTCAGGACGTTGCACCTTAAGGCATTGTGTTTATTTATTGTAAAACCCCAAAGCAAAGGCAGGACCTTCCCTTACAGAATTAAAACCCAATTCTTACCCACAGGTGTGCAGACTATCCCCAAAAAGAGGTGAGTTGTAGGACAGTCAGATATCAGAGAACCAGAAGTCTGCAGGAAGGGATTAAGGATCCTCTGAAATGCTTTTTTTATTGTGACAGAATTTGAGATCACTCTGGTGTGGACCCGAGCTCAAGGCTGTGAGGGCGAGTTGAGAACCTGTTCAATGCACAGCAGCTGGACTGGATCAAATCCCAAGGCTGTAGTAGGATGCCTGTGGGCATCACTGCATTTATTCCTTGGGTTTTTAGCTCCCAGCAGAGCTGCCAATGAGCTGGCAAGCTGTGGAAGGACTGATGCTGGTCAGCTGTGGCAAACTGAAAACGCTGCCCCTGGCATGTGGATTTACAGCAGTGTGGTCACATTTCAGCCTCAGTGGTCACTCCTCTTTGTCCCTGAGCCCCCTGTGGGGTTTGGCTGCTCCCATGGGGGTGTGTGTGGCATCACTGGATGCACCTGGTGGGAGTGGGGCTCTTCTCTTTTTTTTGGAGGGGTTTAAGCAGAGCACAGGCGCAGCTGAAAGCTGCTTACTGCAGTTCTGGTGTGGTGCTGCCTGAAAACCAACCCCAGATGGGACTCCAGCCCTGGCTGGGTTGTGGTGGTGGGAATCAGCAGCCCGTGTTCCTACAGAGACCTGTGGGCACTCAGGGTGAGCCCTGGGGTGCTGGTACCATCTTGTGGTTTGAGGCTGTTTGGGGAATTAATTCTGTTATTTGGTGTGAGCTTGAGCTGCTCCAGGACAGCTCCAGACTTCTCTGACAGCCTGATTTTAACCAGGCTGATGCAGCCACACTCCTGGAATGCTTTTTCAGTGTAACTCTTCTCTTCTCCCTCTTAAACTGCGTTTTCTCCGAGGTGAAATGTCACTGAGGATGTGTTTTTGTGCTCCTGCCTGCACAACATCCCGGTCAGCTTTGGTCTCCTCTTGGGCAAAAGCTCCCTGAGGTCTGTTGATGTTTAGGCAGCATCTTTATGTTGTGGTTCATTTGCTTCCCACTGTTTTCCTTTCTTTCTGGCAAATGAAGATGAAATGTAATTATCTCAAATGAAGTGATCAGGGCAGTCTGGGGAATGGTGTTTAATCTCTGAAGAGATCATTGTTCCTGCTCACAGAGATACCAGCAAATCCAAATGCTGACCTGACAGATGGCTCCATGAAATCGAGGGGAGCAAGGAGCCATGAGCGGGGAGAAGCCAGGGATAAAATGTCCTGTCTCAGGGTAACTGCACAGACACCACGTGGAGTGAAATCAGAAGGGCTTGTGCCTGTGGTCAGTAAATGGAAGTGTTGGTTTGGATTCACTGACTCTCAGCCATTGATGCTGAAGATAAAAGGATCACTCCAAATAAAGTGAGATGCAGCCAGAGATTGTTGGTCTCTCACAGCTGAGTGTGTGTAATCAGACTCCTGACCAAGGGATTGGTTTGGAATAGATGATGTTTTTCATGCTGGAATGGAATATCCAATCCAAGTGATGCCCTGGAATTTTACACTGTTGCTCAGTTGCAAAGGATATTGCCCTGGTGGATTTGTTTTCAGGAGCTTTATGGCTGCTTGTAATGAGGAAATTGCATCCACAAGATGTTTTATAGTGCTGTGAAATGCAGAAAACACTGAATTTGTGCAGAGACAAGGTTGATACAGCAAAGCAATATGATTCCAAATAATACACTAAACCAATCAAAGATCAGGTTGACTTCATTTCTTGAATTTGGCTCTCTCATTGTGACAAAAAGTCATGAATTATCCCCTCATACAAGCCCTTAAAATCCTTTCTGCTTACAATACAGTTGTACTGTAATAAACTCTCTCTGGTTTCCCTCTGGTGAATGCTGTGTCATTTCCAAGCCGAGGTATTTGTTAAATCTATTAAAATGGGTGGATTGCTTTGAACACTTTGCATTCTGGGGTGAAATGCACACACACAATGTGGAGCTGTCAGTGTGACGGGCTGCTTTAATTAGCTGTCTTTGTTCACATGTTTTCAGGAGAAAATGCAATTTGTTTTACAAGGCATTTTGATATTTGGTGGCGTGACGTGACAGCCAAGATGAAGATGTCTGTGCACTATATCCTATCAAAGTTTGCAAAGACTGTCTCAGGGTTTATTGGTAGATGTTCCTTTTCCCTCTGCACAGACCTTGTGTGTTTAAAGATCACCAGAAAGGAGGATTTGAGCAGTGGGTGAGGTGCAGAGGGAGCAGCTCTGATGAGCAAACCTCTGAAACCTGCCCAGAAACAACACCTTTTAGGGTTTTTTAATTTCTTTCCAGTTGTTCCTTCCTAGCTGTGTGCTTTTAAAAGAGAAACAAGCTACAAAATGAGGGAAGCTGTAACAAAACTGCATTTCATGGCTCCTTTGCTGAGAGGTGCCAAGGCTATTGCCAAAAAGGTGTGGTGTCCTAGGAACAGCTATGAAATAGGCCCAGAAAGAGCAAAGAGGCTGAAGGTTAATTTTAAAAGAAGCAGCAAAAAAAAGAGGGCAGCTGAAGTACTAATTATGGGGAAAACATCAGCTGAGTTATTTAACTGAACTAAAAAGCAAAGTGTGATTTTTTCTTTTTTTTTCCCCCCCATCTGTAATAGATGGAGGATGTGGGGAGTTGTCTCTGTTGAGGATCACACAGAAAGTCTGATTCCTTGTAAAAGGTGCACATTAAATTAAGTGGAAAAGTAATTGTCTAATTTACTTTAGAGCAGGAGAGAATTGTGGAATATCAGCTTTATTCTGTGCAGGGTGGAGTGGGAGGATTGGCTGTGAAACAGACCCTGACACACTGTGGGGATGGAGCAGCAGAGAAAGTCCAGCAGGAAGCAAAGTTTTGGGAACTTTTTGTTTTGTTTTACTCCGGGAAAATTCAGCTTGAACTGTGTGATTCAGTCTCCTCTCTGAGAACCTGCAAAGTGCAGGTTTGGGCAATTAAACACAGAAGGACTTGTAAAACTAATTTTCAAGTTGGAATGTATTGCTGTGCCATCTAAATGACTCAGTGTCTATATGTAAAAATGGCCTTTTCTGGCTGGTTTTAATCATTCCATAATGACTCTGCTACAGTTTTATAACCAATCCTTAAAGTGTGCAAAAAACATCACTTGTTAGTAATTTTAAAACCCCCCAAATTTTCCTCCAATAGATTTTTACATAAATGTCAGGCTGACCCTCTCCAGCAGAGTGGAATCTGATGAGTCTCCTGATGTTAGTTTAAATTAGTTTTATTGCTGCTAACAGGAATAAAACATATGGAAACAGCTTCTGGTAGTTGAGAGGGCTGTGGAGCTGCCCGTGGCTTTCAAATGATGCAGCTTTAATCTGAATTTCAGAATGAAAGGACAGTGATGCATCCATCAGATTGTCAGAAGTGCTTCTATGTCATCTTTAACAGTGATGACACATTTGTGACATTAAAAACCACTTTTCCCCCCCCCAAAATTGCATGAAACAGAGCAGCCAGATTTTTAAATTTCAGTCCCAGTGTCTTGCCTGTGGCACTTCAGCTGCATCCCTGCATTTAACTGTGTGCTTTAGCAACATTTTGGGAATGTGATGATATTGAGAGCAGGGCAATGTTCAATTCTGGCTTTAGATGAGATCACAGAAGTAGGGAAGGGTAGAGGTTCCAGGCTGGGGATGGTGTTTGCAAACACTTTCCAGGCTGGCAGAGGAGGAGGTGCTGCTGCCTCACACAGCCAGGTTAGGCAGAGGTTTGCAGCTGCCTCTAAAAAGTGATATTTTTGAAACCTGCACATCCTGCACCCTCCTTGCTGCTCCTCCTGCTGCCCTGAGCTGGTTTCCTCCAAGGTTTTGAATGGTTACAGCAGCAGAACGTGGCCATGGACGTGCTTTGTTGGCAGTGAGTCATTGTTGGAGCTCTTTTAGTGCAAATTTCTCACTTTGTGTCCATTTTGCCTTTAAGTGGAACGGGCTCAGGGTAGCAAAGCCTTTCCCCAGGTGTAATTGCACCCCGTGGAACAAAATTACTGGGCACTGTCAGCAGTGGCCTTTAAAGCACTTGGTTTTTGGGAAAGGGATTATGGAAATTGAGTGGAACTAGACCTGGAGATTTCCTGGCGTTGCTGAATGCTTTGTATTTATTTTGTGTGTACCAAATTTCAGCTGTTTCCAAACTCTGCAGTTTTCAAAAAGGGTTGAGTGTGCACCTCAAGAGGGGTCTGAGTGTTTCACATGACTTATCTGACTTGCCATGTAGAATATTGATATATTTCAAAGGGACTGGGCCAGTTTGGAGGGTTAATCAGTGACATTTCAGCACCGAGCAGCTGCAGTAGTGGATGTTTTGTGAGTAAAATTTTGGAAGGTTAACAATGTTAATGGGATCAGCATGGACCTTACATTGGTTTTACACATCCTCTGTTGGAAAAAGGAAAACAAGGGAGTAGTGTTGTGCTTTTCTGAGGCAAGAATTGAGCTAGCTGAGCTCTGGTTCTCAGGCAATACAGCCAAAATCATTATTTTCTCCAAATCTCATGTGTAGCTGCATGTGCTGGGGAGCAGGAAGGTGTTTGTGGTTTGATGGCCTTCAAAAGGTGCCCCTAATTCTGTGCTTCAGGTGGATTTTTATTTTTCTGGATTTCTTACTGACAATCTTCAGGCCTATCATGATGTTTCATGATTTCAGGTGCTGCAAATGGTTCTGCCACAGCCACAACACCATCAGTGTTTTGTACAAAAATGTCCTGATGAACTCCAACTGTTTTCCCCCTTAATACCATTCCCTTAGGCTCCATCCTCGGGGAAGTCCAACAGCATCGTGAGGAGGTGAATTAAAGGGAAAAAGGGATGGATTTTTGTTTGCAGGAGTTGTGTAAACACAGGTAGGTGTCTGTTTGCAAGCAGATGAAGTTTCTGCATCAGGCAATGCATTATATTAATAGTTTCACTTCCGAATTGCTGCAGTTCTTATTTTTCTGCTGAAAAATAGAATCAAGTCCTGCTAAATCTTGGATGCCATCCAGGTGGGTAAAGCAGCATATGCAAGCGTTTTGCCCAAAATGATTTCCCCTGGAAACAGACAGCTGTAATTTATGGATCTGAGTGCTGATTGTGCTCCATAGAATTCTCTCGGCAGGCCGGCAGTTGTTGAATTTGCAATCTCAGAAAGACAAAGCTTTGTAAGTGGCTTCACATTAATTCAGTGCAGCTCGTTTTTGTACCCAGCCCTTGGAGGAGCTGCTGTGGTGCTGCTGGTTATCTGTGAGATAAGGCTGTTTAATGAGCAACAAGTGTGCACAGCTCCATTCAGGGAGCCGAGGGCTGGTGCTCTTTTGAATATACGAAGCAGTTTGAATTTCCTTCGTTATTTTGCCATTCTCTTTGGGTTGCTTTTGTCCTTTTCTATTAGAATTCACAGGAAAAGCTGGGTGAATCTCAGCGATGGAAGGAGAGTACGAAGAAAGTGAAAATGTGGGGTGTTTTTTATTTTCTGTGTGCTCTGTGATGTTCTTCAAGGGTTTTTCCCCTGGTGTAGGCTGTGGGCAGGAGAAATGTGCATTTCTCCCCTCCTTCAGCCACCTGCAGCTGCCTGAGGGGTCCCAGTCCTGGAAAAGAGAGCTGAGACACAGCAAGTCTGACAGAGGCACCTGGAATCCCAGAATATCCCGAGTTGGAAGGGACCCACAGGAACCTCACAGTCCAACTCCATTCCTACTGTAGCTGTGGTAGAGGAGGACAGGGCGTGGTCTGAAGTTATCTTATGGGTTTAAAGTAGTTATTCTATTTATTTATTTATTCGTAATGGAAGTGCAGAGATATTCACAGAGACTTGTGAGGACAGGAATAAAAGTTGACTTCAGGAACAGAATTAACCAGCACAATTTTCTCTGCAGAACATTGAAAACAGTCTGCAGCAGCTATTGGAAATCCATGTGCAAACTGCTGGGATCATGAGTAGGAGACAGGCACTTTTGTTGAGGAGTTGCCTCTATGCACTGGTAAAAAAAAAAAGTCTCTGCTTCCTTGCACGTAATTTGTTTCTTTGAAAAGAATTCATATACGAGACATTTATAGATAGGACTTGAAGCTAAAGCAATTTCCTTTTTAGTATTCTGCACATTGACAACTTGAATAAAAGGCAGAAGTTGCCCAGTTTTTCTTCCTGCTTTTGTTGCTTTATGTAGGGGGTCATGGTTAGATTAATTCCACCCAACAGGAAAATATGCAGCAAAAAACAGACCTGTGAAAATCATCTGGTAGCTTTCAAGGCCCTTGTTTATTTTTTGCTTTTCTAATCTCTCCCCTTTGGTGTGTTTTTGCCTCCATGTAAGTCCAGAATGATCCTTGGATTAGGAATTAACCATGATTCAGGTATCTGGTTCCTTATCTGAGCTGTTTTAATGATGCTTTTGGAAGTGTTCCAGTGAGTGCAATTGTCAATAAATGGAAGATGAAGCGAGCAGAACTGTGTGTTGGGGAAGCTGAGAACAGAAGGTGTTAATAAAAACAGAGACAGAAAGTTTCAGGTTGCAAATATGCATTATAAATACTTGGAGTCAAGACTAAAGCTTCATTTGTATTTGTGACTGTAGCAGCCAAATATTGTATTGATTTCAAATTATGCTGCTGTTGTTGTAACTGGGTTTTTAAGTGAAGCTGTAGATTTTGCCTCTTCTCAAAGATGAGCAAAAGGCAGTAAAAGGCTTTGCTGCAGAATCCTGGTTATTAAAGCTTAGTGAAGGCTGTAAACTGTGAGTTCTTTAGTTAAACTTGCTGAGTGGAAGCTGTAACCTTTGGTGCCTCCCTGCTTTGCCCCACCATGAGCTGTCTTCTCTTGAGGAGAGGAGCAGAAAGGGGGAAGCACTTGCCCTTGTCTCCATAATGGATGCCCTCACTGCTCAAATCCCATCTTGGTTCTGCAGTCTCAGGAGCTGAACAGATCTTTAAATCCCTGTCAGCTTAGTCTTGCCTAACTTCTGCATCAATTTGGCCTCATTAACTTTTCGTTGATTAAATCAAACACATTACTCGGGATACCCCTGTAATTTATTTATAATAATTAACTGTACCAGGGGAATAAGACTTCCTCCTCTGAATTTTAATGCAAGAAGCAGTACTTCTACACCAAAATGGAGACTGGAGCTAAAATTAATAGAGATGCATGAAATATTATGTACATTTGCCACACAACAAGTAGGAAGTCTGTAGGAGATAAGTAGGAGCTGATTTTCTCCTAGTCAAGTTTTATTTAACCTGCCTTGTGGATGGTGCAGTAATGATGGATCACATACTCAAAAGCCATGGTTTGAAGTGTTCCAAGAGCACAGCTAGGAAATGTTCTCTGGGAATCCTCAGGCTTTCAGTTTCTTCACTGATTTTTGTTTATTGTACAGTCAAAGTAGATGTGATGTTTAAAAGTTTAGAAGTGGTGAAGACTGCAGCGTATCGCTCGTTAAAATGAACCTGGAACTCAAATCAATCACATCCATCCTTTCTGGATACTGCAAACCCATCATGTGCATGAATTAAGATGACTTACCATTATTCTGTTTGGGGTAAAAACCGTTCCTTTGTGCTCGAGCAAATATCAGAAATCCAGCAAGAATTCATTTCAGCTGCTGGCCTTCTCATAACCCTTCTGCTTTGATGCATAAATTGAGGGAAGTTTCCACTCTGCAATGAAGACGAGGATTGCAGCTCGCCCATTGTCATTTATTATGTGCTCAGAGTGTACTGAGATAAGCCTGGCTTGCCTGGGATGTTACAGCTCTTGATTTTTTTGTCATTATCTATTTCTGCTGCCTTTGGTTTTGAAAGGAGCTGCTTTGAAAAGCGCTGCTGGTAAATCACCTCCTGCCCCAACGTGTGCCACTGCAAAGGGGACAGCAGCCTTTCAGAGGCACAGCCACAGAGGATAAAGAGCACCCAGGAAATGACAGGAGGCTGTTTGAGCCTTGCTTTGATTTGCACTTCATCTGTTGTAAATAAGCCTTTGTCTTTCGAGAGCTGTGGCTGTGCACTGCTGTGGAATTGGTAATTCTGTGCCTCTAGAACGTGCTGCACTTGCACAAATAATTGTGAGTTAGTTGGCACTGCTGGCTTTGGGTATCAGAACCATTTAACTGCCTGGCTAACAGACCTTGGAGAAACCCAGAGGTGTATCTGGACAAAGGTGTCATTGTCACTGAGGGGTGTGGATTGCTTTGGGATGCTGAGGAGGAACTGGGCAAAGAGCATTGAAACATTGAAACCTGGTAATACAAAAAGAGCTCCCTTTAGAGTCTAAACCAATCTCTTTTTGAGATTCACCTTTTATTTGAAAGTCAAAGCAAAAGTCATTTTTCCAAATCCAGATTTGTGAGAAATAATTGACTGAAGTCCTGGTGGTTTTCTTGGACTCTCTTAGGAAGGAGAAATGAAAATTCTTCTCATTTCCTGTCTCAGCTCCACAGCAGATGCAGACATATGTATGTGTTTGTTAGTGGAGCTCTGTAGGCAAAAAGAGTGAGAGCTTAACATTTTTCTTTCCTTTTTTATTTGTATTAATTTTGTAGTAGAAGCAGTGTCAACATGTGCTGAGCAAGGCTGGCTGGATGAGCCAGAGTAAAGCTCAAGGGTTACTCTTCACTTCACCCCTCTGTGTCTGTACTTTGGAGAGGCTGCTGACAGACAGACTTACAGACTGTAAGAGGTGCAGGATTGTCTTTCTCCCCTTCAGCCCCTCGGATGGCAGTGTTGGAATGCAGAGCTTTCCCAGATGTGTTAAAATTTTAGTGCTGCTGAGCCCTGAACATTTCCTCAGACCATGCTCAGTGAGTCCTTCTTTACCTCGTGCCCTCCAAGAGTGACCCCAGTTTTCATTTACATTAGATCATTGAATCTATAACCTGAAATAACCCCCCAAATTTCCCCAGCCCATCCTGGGAGGTTGGGTGGGATCAGCTTCCTCCTTTGCAAAAATTAAATGGGGAAGTGCTCCCACACAAACACGAGGGTGGCCTTCGAGTTCTCCTCTCACCACTCACCTCAGCCACTCCCAGGCTGAGGCTTTTATGGAGGTCTTTAATGGGGCTCAGTAATGAGCTTTTTAATTATCCCTTGGAGGCCAAACATCCTGGTGCTGTTTCTTAGCCAGAACAGGTCAATCCTAAAGGTGTAGGATTAGATGAGAATCATAAAAGCTGATTATTTCCTCATTTTTTTTTTGCACTTAGCCAGTGGCAAAATTGATACCCACTCCTTGAAAGGATGTAGGAGGCTATTAGGCAGTGGTTAATTAACAGTAGAAGGAGGGTGGAAAGGTACAATAAGACTGTAAATTAATTACTGGTTCTTTATTCAGAAAGGACAATGTGATTCCTGAAGCTTGTCTGTTCTCGGTGCCAGCTACAGGTGGGCAATATTAGGGAATAAAATTATGCAAGTAGAAAATAAGTGCCCTTAACCAGATCTGCAAAGGAGGAGTTTTAATTTCTGACTCCTACCAGATAAACCCTGAGCTCTTGCTTTGTCCTCCTCTCTCCTAACAGTGGTGCAGAGTGTGATGGGCAGGAAATTTCCTCTTAAATGTAAGAACTCAGCAGTGGACAGTCAGCACTGACCTCCATGGGCTATTTCCAAGTAAACTCATCCTTCTTTCTCTAAATTCCCCAAGTGATGTGGGATCTCTGGCTGGAACATCTTTGTTTTCCTGAAGCACTGAAAAAGCAAATGAACTCCTGCCTGTCTGATGGAGGTCAAACATCTGTCCAAGCCACATGAATCCCATGCAGCTGTAAATAATTCTCATTAAGAAGCAGAAGCTTGTTATTTATGCTCGTTTTTGGGGAGGTACATGTTTAAAAAATGGAGTTGTGGCTATTACCCTTCTGTTGCTGTGCAGCAGGTGGAGCACACACAGCACCTTTCACATTCAAATTTAATGTGCACTTAAGTGGTGCTTAAACGAACTGCTGCTAAAAATCCAGATGAAAATTGGGATGTTGAGAGAGGTGCTGTGGTGTGGATTTGCTTTTTTGGAACACCAAAGTAGGGAGGTGTTTGAAGAGAAGGAAAAGCAAAAGCAGAAGGGTTTGAATGGTTGAGCCTTTTTAGAGCGGAGAGATATTTTTAGGTTTCCAGATTTAGAATATTTCTTTAAAGCGTTGTTGTACCACCTTATCCAGTAATTTCTATTGAGAGCAGGATGGTTTTTCTGTTGGGCTTTGTTCACTCTGTCTTGCATGCAAGCACTTGCAAATGTGAAAAGCACTGACAGTAACCATCAGCCAAACACTCAGAAATGCTCTGTCCAAGGGAACCACCTCCCAGGCAGAGAGAGCTCAACACTCACACTTCTAACAGCTGTTTTCCTTGAGAGAAACTATTGATTCTAAAAGCTGTAGAAATGGAAAGAAAGAAAAAAAAAAACCCAGCCCAAGAAATTGGTTTTCTGTGTCTTTATTATTGCAAAAAGCTTAAGGAAGAACTTGGGGTACCAGTAATGGAGGTGGAATTACCTGATGGAGTTACAGGCGCTGTAGGATGATTCACATGGATGGGTCTGGGTTAAAAATGGCTTGTACCGCCTTGAGCTGAGACAACTGGAGGGGCAGGAAAGCAGCAGTATTAACCCAGGGAGTCCATAATAGCTGGAAATGCCAGTTATTTGGTGTTATTTGGTTTTCTTTGGTCCTGCAGCTCCCAGGGGAAGACTCTCCCTGGAGATCTGTTAAGGGCAGATTTGTGCTTCTTGTTTGGGGGTTGATTTGTGGTTGGCTTCTGGGTTTTTTTAATTAGAAAAAAGCTTTAGCACCGTAGTTGGGACAATCTCTCACTATCAGAACCAAAGTATCTTGAAGCTCCTTATTGCTTTGGGCACTTGGGATGAACTGGCTGTGAGAAGAGAGTGGAGCTGGTTTTTAGGACAGTGATTTTGAAGCAATAGGTGTTTGTAGCTTTCCCTCTCTCCTCCTCCCCAGTGTAATTGCTTCAAAGCCACAGAATTGCCAATAATCTGAAAACATTTTTCCATATCCTGTGGGCTTTGGTAGGTTAGAGAGGGTAGGGCTGCAAATTGAGGACAAAAAAAGAGGTGGCAGAGCAGTGTGAAGGGCAGGGAGGGATCAGCTGTTCCACACCTCCACCAGAACAGCAATGGGGCAAGAATTCCAATATTCTTTCCAATTTCTTTTTTCTCTGTCCCTGAACTCACAGCTGAATCCAAAAAGCTATTAAGGAATCACTTGGAGATTTGCTCTGCCCTGGAGCACTGGGAATATCCTGTTGGAGGGTCCCGTGCTGCAGAGTATCTGTGATTCAGCTGATTGATCAATAATTTAACCAAGTGATTAAATTGAGGCCGTAGTAAGCAGGAAAGCTAATTGGACAAAACAGAAAATACTTTGAATTAGGAAGGAAGGGTGAACACTGATTTTTGTGTGTGTGCACATTAAATGAATAGGATTTTAAAACTATGTCTCCAGAAGAGGTATTTTACTGGGCTAATATTTGGAAAGAAGGTAGCTCAGAATATCAGCATTCTATTACCTTGATATCTATGATAATGAAAGATGCCTGTACTTACAGGGATAAGTAGAGCGTGAAATAGTGCAGGGTGTCCATGGTGGGAAGATGGAAAAATGTTTAGGAAAAAGCAAATTGGCAGGAAATTATAAACCTGGCATTGATGGCTATTGATAACCAGATGACCTCAGGTGACTTCCACATCAGCTCCATCACACTGAGAACCACAGAATGTGTTTAGGACAAGAGGGGATGGCTTTAAGCTGAAAGAGGAGGGATTTAGATGGGATATTGGGAAGGAATTGTTCCCAGCTGTGGCTGCCCCTGGATCCCTGGCAGTGCCCAAGGCCAGGTTGGACATTTGGGGCTTGGAGCAGCCTGGGACAGTGGAAGGTGTCCCTGCCCAACTCAACCCACTCTGTGATTCAAAGTTTTGCTGAGCTGGTTTTAACTAATCTTGCCTGATCTTCATTAGGAATTTTGTTGGGAATTTTGCCCTGGGATTCCTGAGGACACAGGGGCTGTGACCCAGCTCTGGGCTCTGCTCGGGGCAGGAGCTGCCGGAGGTAACCAAGCACAAGGGAGGGGGAGAGGGAAAGGGGGATTTCACCTGTCAGTTGTTGGGGTGAGACCTGTGGCCTCCCCGAGCCCTGGTTCAGCCCCAGTCCCTTTGAGTGTCTCCCCTGGAAGCCACCCAGGAGCCAATTAACTGCAACCAGTAATTGAAAAGAAGTGAGGTGACTTCAAACAGCCTCCTAAGTGCCACTTTCTGTACAAAACAATGACAAATACCTTGAGATAAGAGAAGGCTTAGTGCATTTTAATATCTTTATGATGAATAAATCATCTCCTTTGTAAGGTTAATGAAAGCAGATGGATGTGAATGCTGGAATGCAGTTGCTCATTAGGAATTCCCTTCCAAAGTGTGTCCCTCGACACTCCTGACCAAGCAGTCTCGGAGGAGCTGTGGTGTGAAGTGATGATGTTTTATGCATCTAACAGCCTCACTCCCTAGGAACAGCAGCCTGTTGCCAAATATTTACTGAACTGCACTTAAATCCCATTCACATCTCACCTTTCTTCTCATTACAGGAAGGATGGGCTGCAGTGTCACAGATACTCAAAAAGAGCACACAATTAAGAGTCTTTGCTGTTAGTGGGACTTGCCATTGACATAAGGGCAAGTATTCCTAACACAGAGCAAAATTCTGCTTTTGTAGACACTTTTGTGTGTTATGCTGACACTAAGTGGGTATTTTGATATGTCAAGTGACGAGATAAACGTGGCACAGTTTGCTATTGCTGCTTTTTATAGTTTCATAATGGAAGTTCTTTGCTCTTAAAAAGGCACTGAGCAGCAAAAATTCATTCACTGCCTCTTCGTGTGCTTTAAACTGGCTTAGAAACAACTTCAGGAACGGTCTAAAAACAAAGCCAGAACTTATTTCTTTAAAGTGTCTTATTCCTTCTCTTCTTATTTTTCCCTATTTCTCATTAGATGTAAACATTAAGTAAAAATTAAGCATCTTCCAAGTGTCTGTGGAGGCTCAGATGGTCACATGCAAGCAGCAGGCAGATCTGGGTGTCTGCAGCCGAGAGGGGAGGTGGCATGAGCCTAAAAATGAAGGGATTTGTAGGCCCCTAAGAAAATCTCTTCAAAAACAAATCCCTGGGATCATCCCATAAATACCTAGGAGTGTACAGCTTTAGCTGGGTTAAGTATGCTTAACGTGTACATGTTACATATGTTCTGTATGTTAAATATGTCCTATAAGTCATTAGATAATAAAATAATGTCTGTTTATTACTGAACTGTAATAGCATTTCATAAAATGCCTCTTCCCCCTTGCTGTACCTTGGCTGCAGGCTTGTTGTCCTTTTTCAGTCCCTGTTCCTGTGATTAGTTATGAGGGATCATCTGGATGTCCAGGCTGAAAACCTGCCCTGACTGCTCCTCTCTGTGTTTGAAATGGTCTCTGATTTTTCTGATGGTTTGTCATTAGAAATACCCAGCTTGTTCTTGTTGATCAGGTTTTGTCACGTCTGGCTTTTAGGACTCTTGTGTTAAAACCACTCTTGGCTGCTCACTGTGAGTTCCCCTTGGGTGACCGTGGGTGGTTTTTGGGGAAGCAGAGATGCTTTGGAGGTACAGCAGAATGATTTATCAGCAGTTCTGTGCTGGCTTTTCTATTTGGTTTGAGAAATAAGCTGGAGTAGGATGTAAGCCCCCCTTCTTCTCTGGCTTGGCTCAAGTTACTGTGTGAATACTGCTTTGAGGATCTCAGAAACCTTTCTCAGGGGTCTGTAAGAGCTGCTGGCAGGTAACAGATCTTTCCTGGTCGCTGCCTGATTTCTTTCTGGTCCTGCTCAAGGCTGGAGGTGCAACTTTTCCATCTCTTTTCCACACCTTCAGCATTGCCTTTGCTCAGGAATCAATTTCTCCTGTGTGCCTTCGCTAACTGGCATCCCAAAGTGCTGTCACAAAACACACAACGGTGACTCTTCAGGCTCCTAATTAGATTAAAACACCTCCAGAGATGAATGCAGTCCCTTTCAGCTCGCCAGCTCACATTTTCACGGCTCTGTTTGCAGAGAGGCTCAGCCCAGGCCATCGAGTGCCTGGCTTAAGTTTATCCTGGTGTTGAACTAATGTCCAAATTGTGGTGGGGCTCTTGGCAGGGTCCTGTGCAGGGCCAGGAGCTGGACTCAGTGATCCTTGTGGGTCCTTTCCAGGACATCCCATGATCCTACATTTCATAATTTCATCTTTTTGCTGGGGATGTGCCTTCCAGGGCCTGATGAGCTGTGGGAAGGGAGGACATCAGTGAGGGTTGTGGTGGGCACAGATGGGGCAGGGCAGGGAATGTCACCTTCTTCTTTTCCTAGGCAATATGTTTGGATAAAGAGTTCCTTTCCCTATTAAAGTTGTGGGGTTTCTGCTACATAAATGATTGCTCTGAGCTTTTTCTTCCTCCTTGGCATGCTTCTGGCACCAGGATTGTGTTGCACCTTGCCATGCAAGTGGTTTATGCAAAGGTAAAAATAGAAGCAAGTTCCCAATAAATAGAACTGAAAATATTTTTAGAAGCTTGCTGCTTGATCAAATATCACACCCCGTGTTCCTCAGCACCTTCTGATGAATAATGAAACAATGCTGGCTCTCTGTGCCATGGAAAGGGGGTTATCCAACACTGGAATCTGTCCCTGTCTCTGCATGCTTTGTGTGATAGTTGCTAGTTAATAACAACAAGATTTGAAACTGGCAGTTGTGAGATATTGGAGATTCGGAATGAATATTAACCACTTATATTCAGAAATCATCAAATAAACATTTCTCGCTGAGGAACTGTTTCCTGAGTCCTGATCCCAGTTTGGGATCAAAGCTCATCTCCTTACAACCCCTCTGCCACAGGCAGGGACACCTTCCCTAGACCAGGCTGCTCAGGGCACAGAGGTGCATTGAAGATCTTTGTAGGTTATTTTGAATGGAGAGAGCTCGTTCTGATTTTCCACGGAGTGAGAAATGCTTGTTGTGAAAGTTCCTTTGCAGCCCTCACTGGGATGGGTTTGGGAAAACCTCCCTAAATGTGTGTCCTGCCAGGAGCTGGGCTGGGCTGGCTCTGGAAGCAGCTCTCAGAGCTGAGCTATCTGAGTAATTTTCCATTTGCACTGCTTACACTGCTTATTAAACCCCAGCTCTCCAGTGTAAGTGGGTAATAATGGCTTTAGTTAACGAGGGCTTGTTTGTGAATAATTAATTCTCATCACAGAATCCCAGAGATCTCTGTTAAGTCGGCAAGGCTGATGATGCTGCTGCTTGGTGTCCTGTTACATAACTGGATTGGGGAGGGGGAAGTGTATTTATACCTTGGTGGAAAACCTGCTTCAGTGCAGCAGCTCCTGCTTGTAAAAGCCCACATCTGCTGCTTTGGGAAGCGCAGTCTGAAAACATCACAACAGAGCAGTTCCCACTTTGAAATGCTGAGTAGATGGTGGAGGGCTGATGCTGGAATATGTAAAGTGGATTTTTAGTGTCATTTTGTACAAGGGCTGTACCAGCCCTTTCACACTGCTTTGTCCCATTTCCTGCAGAGCGGAAGGAATTGCTGCTGTAGCCATGGGAGGTGGGCTGGGATTTGGGAATGATCTGGGTGGGTGTCCTGCCATCTGAGGGTAGCATGGTTTTGGTGCTTTAGGCAGTTCCCCACAGAATTGGATCAATAACATGTTTTTATTTCAACTCATTAAGATTCCTAATCTGTCTCAAAAAGTTCTTTTTTCTTTAATATTCATGTGGTGGGAATATTGATGGGCTGGGGGGGTTTTTTGAGTGCCATTTATTGTATTTTTCTTTCCGAGAAATCATGTTCATGATACCGAAACTGAGCATTGTGCATGAAGAGCCCAAAAATTGCTGTGCTTTATGTAGAAAATAGAAGTTATTAGTCATGTGGAACAGCTAGTAAACAGGAGAATGAAAATTTTAAATCTTAATGTTATCAGTTTCATTATGAATAAAATAATGCTAGTAATAATGTTTTAAATTATATCTAAAAGGTCCTATTTTGAAGTGAAGGAACAGCTGTAATTCCATAGGAAAAGCTGTTATCTGAAATGTGTTTACTGTACTTTCAATAAGATTAAGAAAATGAAAGTATACCAGTAATTGTGTAAGAAAACTAATACTGAAGACTCAGATATCTTCAATAACCTTTCAATTGTCTCTGTAGCTTTTGTTTAAATCATATTTTTAAGCAATAAAAACTGGGTAAACACTTCTAATATGGTTTGCAGGAATCTTTCCATAGTGTACAACAGTAAAAAATGTGGCCAACACCTAAATCTGCACTATATTTAAGAAATAAACTTAGAAGTAATTTTCTTTCTGATGGGGATGCAATTTCTAGGTCCATTCATAGCCTGCTGTGTGCTGAAATTCCCTTTTCTTTCTGGGAACACAAGAAAATCAGTGTTGCCCTTAACGAATGCCTTCCTTGTTGGCTGTTTTTTACCTGTCCAGGTGGTCCTGCTCTGCCTCCTGCTTTTTACAGAGCTATTTGGATGTGCAGTGAACGTGAATTTACAGCACAATATTCAGGACTTTGTGCTGACTGTCCACATAGACATTCTGCACGCTAATTGTGGATTTACCCCAAGGCCTTGCAGAGGTGGCTGGAGAACACTTGGGTGGGTTTCTGTCCAGTTTGGAGGAGCTCACGGGGTCTGGAAGGAGCTGTTTTACCTGTTCCAGGCCATCCCCTCCCAATCCTGGCTGGGATGAGCTCTCCTGCAAGGAGGAAGCTGCTCGCTGAGGAATCCTTGCGAGATGTGAGGCTGATGGATCATTTAATGCAGCCCCGGTTACTTGAAATGCATTTATCTCTAAAAACACTGTATCGTCATAAAAGTGAGCTCGATGAGCTATCTGTGCCTGCAGTTGGATTTGTGAGGTGGAAATACACTGAGAGATGGTGGGGAGGACTTGTTGCTCGTTTTGGAAATGAGTAGTTAATTGCTAACGTGGCATTAAACTTCACTTGCTTTCAGCCAAGCCACGAGGCGAAAAGGGTTTCATCTTCCACTTTCATACACAAATTAATATGTGAAACACTGCGTATCTTATTCTTTGATGGAATTTTTCAAGCACTGCTGAGAGCCTTGTGCAAATGAGATGTGGGATGGGATGGTATAAAAGTAGAATTAGGCCAAGCATCTCCTCCTGCTGCACGAGACACAACGCTGGTGGAGGGCAGAGCTGACGTGCTCCTGAGGGATTTGATTTCCTTGGGCTTCTGAGAAACCCAAATCCAAGATGGTATTGAAATACTTGAGGGATCTGAGGGCTGATTTGCTCAAGCAAGTGTGGACTTGCACTGAGATGACTCCACAGATGGGTCTGAGATGGCCCTTTTCATTGAATTTCCAACCTGACAGTGGTCCTTAAAAGCCACTACTTGAGAGTCTCTTGCAGTGGAACTGGGCTGGTGTCCCCAGCAAGGAGAAGGAAAAGTGGCATAAGTGGTATTTTGTCCTTTTTGAGCCTTTAAAATCTGTTATCAAAGCTGTCTGCTCTGCAGGAAGCTTGGTGTGTCAAATTGGCTGAGCCCTGGCAGATGTTGGAGCTCAAGGCAGGATCTGAGGGTGCAGGGGCAGTGCTGAGTGCCTGGGCAGTGCCCTGGGAAGGCAGAATTGTGCTTGGCAGAAAATAGCCACTTGATGTGCCAGGAACTTGTTCTGTTCCCCTTCCTCCTCCTTCCCCTCCTTCAAATTTATACCGTAAATAGGATAAAAAAGCTCCTAACTTAGGTTTTCTTTCTGTTCTTTTTTTTTTTTCCTTTGTTGGTGGGTTGGTGCTTTGTTTAGTTTTGTTTTTTTTAATTAGAAATTTTTTGGTTTGTTTTTTTTTTAATTAGAAGAAGCAGCAAAACCCTGATGGCTGAGGTTGAGTTTGGTGTGGTCTGGGTGGCACAAGCATCTCTGCCTTTTTGAAAGATTCCCTGGAGTTTCTTAGTCCTGCAGCATCCCTACACTGAGCATCCCTACTCAGCTGTGCCACTGCTGCCCTGCAGAAGTCCTGCAATGTCACAAAACCCCATTCAATCACTTTTAAAACACAGAACTACAATCCTTGGAAGTAATTTTTCTGTTTAGTCAACAGAATGGTTGGGTTTTGCTTTAAATGTGTAGCTCAGCCCACCTTGCCAGGCTCCTGTTGCCCTCAGCACCATTCACCTGACATTAAGGTTTGTAGGAGATTTCTCATTGACTTGCTGGAAACTGGATGAGGCTCTTAAATTATGCATGAGCAGTCTGCTGCCTGCCTGAGTGAGGGATTCTTCACCTGGTGGGGATGGAAGGGATGTTTTAAAGGTTCTCACTGCAGTTTGCAGCAGGGCACCACAAATTGCTCCTGCTCAGTTTTCTGCAATCCCAGTGAAACTGGGCTGGCGTCCACACCAAGGAGAAGGAAAAGTGGCATAAGTGGTATTTTGTCCTTTTTGAGCCTTTAAAATCTGTTATCAAAGCTGTCTGCTCTGCAGGAAGCTTGTGGCATTGGAGTTTGACGTGCCCAAAGTGATTCACACCAGACTCAGGGCTGGGCAGTGAGTTCCCATGGTTGTGGGGAGGATGCTCTTGGATGGGGCCCTAATAAAGACCCCTGAGAAGGGGAAATGATCCTTGAGCCGTGTGGTTCCTGAGTCCTGTCTCCCAAAGTCCAGCAGCTGTACTCCGGCCGTTCCACTCAGTGTGCCTCTGGAAAGGGGCTGAGCCCCAGGATGGCAGCACATTGGCATCACTGAGAAACTCCAGCAGCCTTGTAGGGTTGTGTCTGAGGCAGAGGCATCCCACAGGATGAGAGCCAGCCTTTCCCAGGGTTGAAGGGCAGGCCAGGAGCTCTCCTCACATGCTGCAGCAAACCTCTCTCAGGGGTGTTCTCCATCCTGCTCAGGGTTGTCTCACCCCTTTCTGAAGATGCCAAATCTCTCAGAACAGGTCTCATGGTGTGTTCTGCACTCCCCTGGGATTTGCCCTGTGAGCATGGCTGGTGTGGCAGCAGCCAGGGCAGCATTCCCCAGGGGAAAGCCACAGGGAGGTGGTGGCTGCTCTGCAGAGCTGTGGGAGTCTGTTCTGACACCAGACTGATGTCCAGGAGGGGAGATGACCATTGAAGTGGTTCATGTCCCACAGGGACCGTGCCAAAGCCACAGGAGGGCAGGGTGGAGATGCAGGGATCTGGAGCTGGAGGCAGTGTCCATGGGGTGGTTCGGGTTGGAAGGGACCTTAAAGATCATCTTGTTCCTCTCCCTGCCATGGCAGGGACACCTTCCACTGTCCCAGGCTGCTCCAAGCCCCATCCAGCCTGGCCTTGGGCACTGCCAGGGATCCAGGGGCAGCCACAGCTGCTCTGGGCACCCTGTGCCAGGGCCTCCCCACCCTTGGAGTGGTGCATTCATGGCTACAAATCCTGCAGTAGCAGTCGGAATAAACTATATTTTAGGGTTTTGGTTTTTTTTTCAAATGGGCAGAATGAATTAAAAACTTGTCAACTACACGAGGCTACAGAATCTCTGAGAAGGAGCAGGAGCTGATTGCAGCAATGTTTGTACCCCATGGTTTGCAGCACTGTTCCCTGCTCTGCTCCAAATGATGATTATAAAGTACAGCTCTCAAAATTACACCATTCTGTTCCGTTAGTCATCATTTTTTGCACTGAATATCATTCAAATATTTGCTCTCTTCAGCTGATACTTTCCTCTGAGAAGTTTAATTGTCTAGAAAACAACCCAAGTACATATTTAAGGAAAACAGTCTGTATTTATGTGTTAAGGTTTCAGCTGCTGCAGCACTATTTCTTACATCTACGCCCGTTAGGAGGAAAAATGGTCTCTATATCTAAAAAAAAAACCCACAGAAAATTAACTCAGTGATGTTGAATGGTGGCACCAGCGCAATATTTTTTTCTTAAATGAACCACTGCACGCTGAGATATTTCATGTACGGTTTGTGGGGCATGTGCTTGAAAAGCTGTTTCAGATTTAGTTAATGCTTCAGGCTGGGCTTGTTAGCACAGGGCTGAGGGGTGGTGGGGTGTTAATGAGCGAGCTGCTGTGTGTGGAGCACAGTGTGGACATTACCACATGCTCATGGCATTAAAATGAGGCTTGACCTTTATTATAATACAGATTTTAATAGTAGAACATTGAAGCTGCTCCGAGTTCCGAGGAATTCTGCAGAGAACACGTTCTCCCTCCCTGAGACACGGCTTTAATAGGCTTCAGGACTCCAGCAAGAGACAGACTTTGCAACCAAATGATTTCCCTGTCTCACGTGGAGCCACAGGGAAGGTTGTGCAGAATGACCCAACAACCCTGGAAGCTGCTGTTGTACAGCTGAGAATGTAAAGGATGGGACTGGAGGAAGTTGTTTGTAAAAGCAGCACAGGTGAAGGTTTTATGGAGATGGTGTTTAGATGTAGGAAGGGCAAAACCATGGGTAGGGTTCAGCAGGACGTGGCTTCTGTTGGTTCTCCTGTGCAAAATAGATTTCGTTTCTGGGTAGCTCCATTTTAATGCACAAAAATAATGTTCCTATAGCTACATAAAATGGAAAACAATTGGGACTGAATGCAGAAATTATGGAAAACCCCGTGTTTTTCTCTCTTGTGTTAAATTTAACTATTCCTGGTCTTTGTAGGAGATGAGATACAAAATTCACCTTTGCTTTTCTGGTATTGTGCAATTCTCAGCTGCCTGGATGGTTCTTAATCAAATACAGAAATTGTCGTTAATTCTCTTAAGTTGTCCTGTGCTGCTGCTGTCAGTGTTGAGCAGCTCCTAAATTTCTCTTATGGTGAATAAATGACCTGATATTGAGGAGCCAAGTGTTGTAAATTCCACTGCCATGAATCTTCCATCCATCCAGAGCAGGAGCTCAGAGGTTCTGAAGGATTTTGAGCAGCTCTGGCACTGGGAATGACTCATTTTAAGATTACAGGGGCTCAGAGCTCCAGAGTCCTTCAGTGTTACTGCTTTTCTTTAGTCCTGTGTGCCACTGCCCAAACTCAATACATGGAAATATTAATTTTGAGGCTGAAAAAATGGGTAGAAAAAACCCCATCAATCTAAACTCTGATGCAAAAAAAATTAGTAGGGTAATTTTAGGATGAAGAAAAACATTTATATACCAAACTCCTGCAAGGTAGAAGAAGCATTTTTCACTGGTTTTTGGCTGGTAGCAAATATAGCAAAGATCTCTAAGGATTTTTCCTGCAGCTCTTGTCCAGCAATGTGCAGCCTCATGTTATAAGCCTGCTGCTTGTAACTGGGATTAGCTTTGCAGTAACCTGGAATGTTACTGGGAGGAGTCTCCCTCTCTCCCATCCTTCCCCAAAGGCAAAACAAAATAAAGAATTTAATATTTAATTTTTTCCTGCTGTTGTAACATAAGGATTAAAAGAAAAACGATGTAAAAAATCAGTGAAATTTTTCCCAAGAATGCTTTTTGTTACATATTCACACACATTTCAAATACAAGGGGAAGTTCAAGTTTTGCTCCTGGGAAATATTCCGGGTGTTGTGGGGGAAAAGCTGTGTTTCTCCTGTCTCTGTCTTATCTTCCTGTGTTTTCTCAGAGCCACCTGAGCACTGTGAACGTGGGTTTGTAGATGGTCTATCACTGCACTTAGAAAAACATTCCTCCCTTTGGATCCAGCAGTCTGTAGTGCTGGGAAGTGGAAGCCTTGTGATGCAGAAAGCAGCCAGGATATTTTCCTCAGTGAGAGGGAATTGTTTGATTGAGTGACTCTATTAAATTAGAGGATGTTCGTTTGCAATTTTGCCGCTGTTGGGTAGGATCAGCTTTGTGGGTTTGCACAGGCATTGCCACATCTATCTAAATAAATGTGTGTGGGGCTTGAATGGCTTTGCTGAATTAGTTCTGCTTTTGTGAGAGCAATTCCTGAGCCACAGGGACCAGGATGTGGCCACTGTGCTGAACACTGATGCTCATCTGCCTGGATGTGATTTTGAGATTGCTGCCAAGAGATTGAGACTTCTCCAGGTGTTCTGAGACTGTTGGAAGCCTCAGGAATCACCCAGATGTGTTTTGGGCTTCTCTGAGTCATATTAACAGCTAATATTGGTCATAGTCCAGGTAAAGCCTCAGACCTTCTCTGAGGACCTTCTCCTTCTCAGCTTCAGAATTAATATTTCAATGTAGTAAGTTTGTATAACAGTGCCCCAGCTTGTGCCTGTGTGTGAGGCAGAAATGGGGCTGTGATTCCAAGGGATTCTTGCATTCCTGGTGTGGTCTGCAAGGAAAATGCACGTGGTGCTATTGAAATCAGTGACTCCTTGGATCAGCTGCCTGGGATAAGGGTTTGTGTCCAAGGACCAGCCAGCCCTGCTGGTGTCTGAAAGGCTGATGAGAAAAACCTTGAGGCTGGCACAAAATATTTGTCTCTCTGGGGTAGAGCTGAGCCACTCATGGGAAAGCAGAACAAACAGCAGCAATCTTATTTCCAAGGAGTGCTGAGGGATGTGTGGAGGAGCACACCAGGCATCCTGCTCCCTGATGGGAGAGTGCCTGTGTGAAACTGGGGAGAAGGAGCTGGGATTGCTGCAGGATGGAAAGGGAATTTCCTCATTAGTGTGTCAAGCTCAGTGTCTCTGGTGCTTCCAGGGTTTTTGCTTCCCTGTCCCAAGAGGATTTGAGGTTGGATGTGGGCACAGGGGCTGTCACTGTGATGGCTGAGCCTTAAAAACTGCTGTCTCAGCTTAGAGAGGCTTTAAACCCTCCCCTCTCATTTTGTTACAAGAGGAAGATGCAGCTCTTGGGTTTTGCCTGGTTTAAACCTAAAAACCACATCCTCTTTCCCAGGCTGCCTTTTGTGAGTGTCTCATGAGCACTTCCCACTGGTGACCAAACCCTTGGCTCCTGGGAATGTGCTGAGGTTGGAATGGCCTTCTCTTTGTTGGCAGAGAACTGTGTGATGGACACCTCTGCCACCTGTATCCTCCCAATTCCTCTGAAAATCTCTTTCTCCAAGAGCCCCTCCAGTGCTGCTGCTCTCTGACAAAGCTCCTTAAAGGAGGTGTCTCCTCACAGCCTGGTTCTGCTGGCAGCTCTCTCTAAATGGGAACGACTTCTGGGGAAGGAAGGCCAGCTGCTTCCTTAGTGAAATCCATGAGGAATATTTCATCTTCCTGAGAGGGAACAGGGAGGAATATTTTGTTTCCCTGGGCTGTGGATCAGCGATGCTCAGTGGAGTCTGGGGGAGCTGTTCAATCAGTCTGTGTTGTTCTGATGGTCTGTGTGAACCCTGGGGTGAGCTCCACCAGTCCTGTGTCTGTTTTCCAGTGGTTCCTGTGCTGGGATGAGCTGGCAGAGCACACCGTGACGGTGGCAGAGGTTCCTGTTCATTAATTTCTAGCTTTAGTGATGGAAGAGATCAACCAGATCAAGAAGAGTCGTTAGACTCTAAGCACGTATTCACGGGAGGTTTAATGGATTAAGTGTGTGCAGGAGGAAGAGCTCAGGGAGCTGAATCCAGTAGGGGGATGAGAGGGATCAGCAGAGCTGCTCCAGGGCTGGGCTGGCAGCACCCAGAGCTGCCCAGCCTGGGACAAGGATCCTGGTTTTCCAAAGGGCTCAGTCCTGGGGCCACCCTGGTGTCCAGCTGCAGCAGATGCTTAAATCGTGCTGGCTCTGATTCCTCACCATTGATGATTCTTCACTGGACATCAAATATATTATATATATATATATATGTATGTGTGTGTGTATAT
>VZRV01000489.1:120446-144093 GCA_013398115.1 Falcunculus frontatus | reverse complement strand
CTGTACTGCTCAGAGTGTAACTCTGAAGTTCCTTGGAGCCTGTAATTCCTGCTCTCTCGTACTGGGCAGACAGAACAAAGCCTCTCCAGGCTTTGCCTTCAAGGACAGCCAGGCTGTTTTTAGGCCCAAAATGTGTAAAGCAAAGATTCTAAGGGGGACGAGCTGAGGGGAATTACATCGTTAAACTGGGGCTTTAATTGGAGAATTAACCCTGATATGCAAATGATCCAAACCTATAAAAGTGTGAAGAACTCGTGACCTGGGGTCCATCTTGGGGTCCAATTTTTGGAAGCAGCCTCTGGCTCCCCCAGGGTGTACCTTGAAGGCCCTTCAAATAAATACCTGTCTTTATTCCCTTCCTCTTGTCTAGTCTTTGTTTCTAGGTGGCTGGAGGAGGCATCAGGATCATCAGTCCAACCCCTGGCCCTGCACAGACACCCCAACAATCACCCTGTGCATCCCTGAGAGTGTTGTCCCAACCCTCCTTGAGCTCTGGCAGCTTTGGGGCTGTGACCATTCCCTGGGGAACCTGTTCCCTATATTTATTTACATATATGTGTGTGTATATTTCTTTGCTAATATGATAAAGCTCTGTCTCTAGAGCTAAGAAACAGCCTAATTCACAGAAAATTTCACCTCTGGTTTGTTGGTGGTGTCACTGGCATCCTCTCTGTGTCTGTACCTGCTGATCATGTGTGACAGAGCATTGGTATGGCTGAAAAACATCGATTTTGAAAAACAAATTAACAAGTCCAGGGGCTGAAGTGGGGGATTCCATGTTTAAATACTTGTTTCATTTCATCTCTGTGATGCAAATACTGATCACTACTAGCAGCATATTTAACTCTGTATAATTTTTTCATGCTTAACTCTTGTTCCCTGTGCAGTTTTTGGGGTGGGTGTCCTACAAAGCAGATACTGATGGTGCCTAATGCTCCTGGAGGTTCTCATTTGCCATTTTGCTTTTGATTGGAATCACAGAAGCCATGTTATATTTTGTCTGTGCCCCTGAAGATGCCTCCCTACTCGTGCAGTGCTGAATTTGCTGGGTAATCCTTGTTTGAGGTGAGCTGGGGGAGTTGTGAGGACAGCAAAGAGAACAGAAGGGTTGAGGGCAGGTAGAGAGGTGTGGTGGTGTTTGTGCTGTGTGTTTGTAGTGCCAGTCACTCTCAGCCTGCGGGGTCACAGCCACAGCAGCTACAAACCAATGGGAATTTTATCTTGGCTTCAAAGAAGTGGGACAGCTCCACAAGAGAATTCTGCTCTCGGTGTGTTTTCCACATTGCAGCTGAAGCTCCTTGGCCCAGGAACTTTGTGTTTCTGCAAGGCCAATGACCTTGATGTGATCCAGAAGGAAGGACTGGTTTGGAGTTGCTGGGATTTCAGTTTCTAGCACTGAGCCCCAGGGAAAGAGAAGTGTGTTGGTGCAGTATCCTGGAGTGGATTATCTTGGATTATGTGACCCTGCAGCAGGGGGCTTGGTCAGAGCTCACAGAGAAAACCCAACCTACAGGAAGAGCAGAATCACAGAGGGCTGTGTCAGAGCTCACAGAGAAAACCCAACCTACAGGAAAAGCAGAATCACAGAGGGCTGTGTCAGAGCTCACAGAGAAAACCCAACCTACAGGAAAAGCAGAATCACAGAGGGCTTTCCCAGCCTTAATGGTTCTAGGATGGAGTCCAACCATTCCTCCAGAACTCCCAAGGCCACCACCGACCTTTGTCCCCAGGTGCCACCTCCACGTGGCTTTGGGCACTTCCATGGGCAGTGATTCCACTTTGCAGCCTGGTGTCACACCCCCTGTGCTGCTGCACCCACGGCCACTCGTCCCCTGCCATCAGGGGCTGCATCTCAGCCTGTGCTGCTGGGTTGCAGATATTTTTTAACAGGGTCACTCTGTTTCTTTGCTGCAGGATATGTCTGCAGACATTTCTGCCTCTTTGCCAGGCAGCTTTAGCTTTGGAGGCCTGAAAATGGGTCAGCTCACAGCTGTGCCACGAAGTATCTAAAGCCTCTGGTATTACAGTGTGGTCACAGTATTTATTTACTTTTCAGCAATGCTGGCAAAAATACAGATATTCTCTGCAAAATTAGGTGCATGAAGATTTCATGCAAACACATAATTCCTGTGCGGGTTCAAATTGCTTGGGGAGCTGGGACCTTCACCCTGGCTTGGTCCTGCAGTCCCAAATTCTGCAGCTCATTTCAAAACCAGGAGGGATTTAGTACAGTGGAATGAGACATTGCCTGTGTGCATGGTCCACTGCATAAACCAGGCCTTGGAGAAGGTTCAGCAAAGACCCAGATCCACTGGGCTGAAATTGCCTGAGAATTTTCATCCAGGGGACACCTAATATTGTTAAAAATGCTTTCTTTAAGATAATACCTTAAAATAATCCTGTGAGTGCTTTGCTACTAGCACTGTGGGACCTCTCTGTGCCTTGTACATGGCTTTATAAACATGGTGTATGTGGCTTTATAAAACTGAGGGAGGTTTTCCCCATTTTACCACGGAGGAGGAATCTGGGGAAATGATTTTGGGATCCTTTATGGCACCCAGGGAAGCAGAAATTGGTGTCAGTTCAGGATGCCCAAGTTCCAACCTAGGAACAATGTGCTTGGATCTAGAAACTCTCTTTCTCCATGAGTCTTCCTTTCTAGTTTTCTTTGCTAAACCCATATTTAATCCCAAAATCACAGCAGTCTGTATTTTTTCCCCTCAAGACCCGTACCAGAAGATCTCCTCCAGGTGAGGCTCAGGAGCACAGGTTACACTACAAACTGCAGTTTTACCTAAAAGCAGCATAAATTGAAGTACTTACCTCAATTTAGACTTCTAGAACTGTGGCCCAGCATCATCCTCACCCCTTTTTACTTGCAAAAATAAGTTTGGGAAGAAGGAGACTTTGAGCACGTCTGGATAATTTTTGTCCAAAATAAACACTGCTTCAAATGAAGTTGTTGTCCTTTTGCAGAAGGATCAGATCTTTTTTGATAGAGGCAAAACCATGCCCCTGATTCATTTTATTCTATCAGCCATGTGTTTGTTAACCCTGGTCACCTCCATCTCTCTCATGGCATCAAGTGCTGCTATTTCTCAGAAAACACTCAGGAGGGATTGAATGTTCTTCAGTTTACAAGAAGCTGCAAACAGGTTCAAAGAAAATGTCTTGCCTGGTGTTCAAGAGGAAGGTTTTTATCCCATAAATAGCTAAATCAGAGAGAGGGTGATGCAGTGGTGGCAGGCTGGAGATGAAGGTTTGATTTCCACTTTAATGAGACCTGCCTGGGTAACCTCCCATAAAAGCAAATCTTAGAATAGCTCAGCATGCAGTGATTTAAAAGCATATTAATTGGAGCATTTATTGATTTGCAGATGTTTCAGTTTTGGTTATACTTCGGAAACAAAGACTTTTCTTTACAACACTTGAAGTCAGTGTTCTCCTTGTGCTGCCAGGAGAATGCAGCCTGTGGGAATAATGGCACCAGAGGAATGGGCAGGGCCTGAGCCCAGCAATTCCCCTGCACAGGAGGCACAACTTGTGCCCTGGGCAGTGCCCAGCCCTGAGCAGAGCCCAGAGAGGGGCTGGAGTCTCCTCCCTGGGGACATTCCAGAGCTGTGTGCACACACTGCTGTGCCCTGTGCTCTGGGATGGCCCTGCTGGAGCAGGGAAGTGGCACCAGGTGCCCACTGTGCTCCCTTCAGCCTGACCCAGTCTGTGATTCTGTGAGGTGGCTTGTGCCTGTGAAATTGCTTTGTTCCAGGTGCCCTGGGGAGGAACAGGATACCTTTCAGCTCCCCAGGGAGATCCTCAGAGCTGGAAGCAAACTTGGGAGTGTGTGCACACTGAGCACCCAATTTGTGTCACCTTCTCAGGGCACCATGGGGTGGGAAGATGAACTAAAGCCTTCCCATGCCAAAGCCCTCATTGTGAGTCCTGTACCAATTATCAGCAGCATTTCTTACTCCTGTCCTTGTCACATGCTGATATTTTGGATGGAAAAGACAAAATGGAGAAAGATCTGCACGTTCATCGTTGTGTCAGGCATGCCAAGTTCAACAGCTGGTCTGGAATGTGCAGCTCAAAAAAGGAGGGGTTTGTAGTGTCAGATATTTTGGGTTTTCATTTACCAAAGTAGGTAAGGTAGGGGCTGAGCACAATAAATAATTGAGCTTTGCTCATATAAATATGACAGCTCTGAGTGTTTGTTTGGAATATCATAGCAAGCTGCAGAATTCATATCAGAGGGAGAGAATCCTCAGTGGGATTAATCAAAATTCTGTTTACAGAGTAGTGACTTAGGTTGGAAATGTGTGTAAGTGGGACAAGTATCGTGCTCTAAGTCTGTCTTAAGTGTTTAATACAATTATACTTTTACTGTGCTTTGGGTTGTTACTGTGTTATCCCAATTCCTCTGTTTCTGAGGTACCAGATAGCATCCTTCCTCTGCCCTGGAGAATTCCAGCTGGACCAGGGGAGCAGGAGGGGCTGGGACCCCCCTGCTGTCCCCCAGGGTGGGGACATGGGGCTGTGCAGCCTTTAGATGAGCTGAGCACGACAAGTGCTGGCTGCTGTAAGGAGGCTGAGCTCCCCCACCCAGACCCAGTTATTTATTGGTTTGTATTTTGAATTACTGCAAGTCTTCTCTGCCTGACTCTAATTGGAAGGTGCCTGAGGATATGGAAGCTGAAACCGTGTCAGCTTGGTCTGACACCAGCTGTAACAATTTCCTCAGGAATAACCCCAGATTTCAGGTAGGTGCTGCCTGACATGAAAGTAACAGGTCATAGCTGTCATCACAGAAGGATTCAGAGCAAGGTATCGTTTAGGATCCATAGATCTGTTACTTGAATTAAATAAAATTCATATTTTTGGCAGCTCTTTGAGATACAATTAGATTAGAAGACATCTGAGGAATAGTTGGACAACAGCCTGCAGACTAATGAAACAATCTCTCTGTATTACTTATCTCCAAAAGGCTCCAAAGAACACAAGAAGGGGTGTTCAGCTACTAGAATTAAAATCTTGTTTTGGTATAAAAGCCACATAAGGAGCGAGAGAAGGACTCTCAGAGAGTGTGGGTTTTTTTGAAGCAGGATTGCGATTTCCAGTGGCTGATCCCTTGAAGAATTTCAGCTCATTGTGGTGACACCCAGCTCGTGTTCCTTCTGCACAGATCCATTCCCACACCAAATGCCCCTGCTGGGCTGTACTGCCTGCAGTTCCAGGAAGGAAATTGCTGCTGGAATTGCCATCCCACAGCCTTTACCTAACCCTAAAGCACACAGGTAGATTTTTTTTTTTTTTTCCACCTGCCAAACATCTTGAGGTTACTGACAGCTGGGGTGGAGGAATGGTTTTAAAATGCCAAATTTTGTACTGCTGGAACATATCCCAGCTCTGGATCACAAAGCAACATGGATTTATTGGTGGTCAGAAAGAGGTGGAACTAAAATTAGAATTAATTACCATGGATGCAGTTCAATAGTGAGCTTTGGCGTCAGTGCTGGGGAAGTTACTGGGAGAGAAGTGTTGGGATGAAAACTGGACACAGGCCCCTCCTCAGCTCCAAAATATGTGCAGAGTCCAGTGCTGTGCTGGTTGCCAAGGGAAGAAAGTGACCTGCCACACTCAGTTACAGAACCCATTTCAGAAAAGTCAGGGAAAGAAGTAAGAAAATAACATGTAATAAAAAGAAAAAGAAAATTTTAAACCCCACTGTTCTAGTGATGTGATAGAGCTGAAAAAAACAAGCCATCCAAGAAACCTGAATGAATTTGAAACACTTTCAAATCATCCAGCTCATTTCAGCCCATCTTCTTTCCTAGAAGCATTTCTCTAATGAAAACACTTTTCCTGCCATTAGACTAATTTTCACTTTCTGGTTGGCCTGTGCCTCATCCCACTCAGAGAATAATGGGCTCCTCTATTATTTGAATTCCAGCACTGAGCTTTAGACAAATCTGGTTTGGGAACCTGCTCTCTATCTGTTACTTGGCAGTAGTGAGGTGGACTTGAGGAGCAGGAGGCCTAAATGGGAATTATCTCATGTCCTCAGTATAAAATCCTTCCTCAGACAGGTCCCCAGACTGCTCTGTGCTGTCCAAAGCCAGCTGAGCTCCAAGACCCATGGGGAGCTCTGTCCTGGCTGCCACCAGCACAGTGCACCTCAGAAAAACATTTAACAGTTTTAATTCTGTCACACATTTGCTAGAAATACCTGGCAGCTCCAGAGCTGACCATGCCCTGGGGCTGAGCCACATCTCAGACCCAAGGCTTGGCCCCTCCTGCTGTGGGTTTTGATGTGTTACTCTCACTCCATTCCTGCTTCAAAGGGTTGAAGCATGAACCATTGCAGTGAATTCTTGGGTTTTTTTCTGATGGATCACCACTCTTTCTCCTTCCTAATGGCTCAGTTTGAGAATTGGGTGATTGAAGGACCGTCATTCCTTTGTCTCTGGCTCTTCCAGTTTGTTACCTCCGAGGTGGTACCTGCACTGCTGCCTCCCACAGGGCCCATCACACCTTGGCCTTGCAAAACCAAGGGAGCAAAAGCTGGTTTGGGTTTTGGTTTTTTCCCTTTGGTTTTCAGTATCTACCAAAGAATTGTTCCTGTGAAGTCTGATTTTCACTGGTGGCAGCCTTGGTGGGTTTACAAGGCTGGATGAGCCTTCTCCATGTGTGGTGATTGCACAGGAATGTGGGGATGGAGATGGGGATGCCAGTGCAGCCCTGATCCTGGGTTAAAATAACCCTGCTGCTTGTGTCCCAGATACAATCCTGCCTGTTCCAGCAGCTCCAGGTGTGCTCAGGCTGCATTTCTCACTTGCTGGAGAAGCTGACAGGCTTCCCTACGAGTGGGGACCGTGTCAGCCTTTCATGGGGTCACTGAAGTTCCTCAGTTCTGCTACTGCTGCCTTCCTAGAAAGGCCTCAGTTTAAAGGAACCTGCTACAAAGACACACAACACATGAAAGATCTGCCCCTTTTGACACGAAATTGCTTCCCTCTCATTCATAGGAGCTTATTTTCCAGTGAATCTCTTTTATTGATCTTTTTTCTCTTCTTCAGGCTGCTGTAGTCAGTGATTTTATTCCAAAGCTTAGATTACTTCTGAGAGTAGCTCAGTAACACAGTGTGATTCATCACATTAGAATATGGAAAGGCTGGAAGCCTCTCCTACTGTGTATGATATGACAAGTACAAGTTTTAGATATGAAAAGGGCCTGGTAAACTCTGAATTTTGCTTTAGTGTTATCAATGTAGTGATTAAAACATGCAGGGGTTTTGCCTTCCTGTTGCTGCCGTGGTGAATGTGCAGCTGCCAAAGGCAAAGGGCTCTTTGTAGCTCTGGAGGAGCAACACAAATTGCTGATCCTGGGCTGCCCCACTGGTAAATAGTCCAACTGGGCAGACTGGTTTTAGTCTGCACTGCTGGAGTCAGTGTGGAGACTCTGACTGCCACTAAACAGTGGCACGAGACTGAGGCAGCGGTGTCCAAGTGACCTTTCTTCCCTCTGAGGTCTGCTCTGCCTGCCCTGGATTTAGCCAAATGGATGAACCAGAGCTTCCAAACCAGCTGGGTAATCCCTGCCTGGCACCAGTGAGGTATCAGTTGCATCTTGTGACTGTAATTCAGCGTGACACAGCTGATACCTGTCCCCTGTGTCACTGTCCCAAGCAAATCCCTGCTTTCCCTAAGCACTGCCATCAGGGCAAGCACTGAGCTGTGCTGCTTTCTGGAGGAGGTGCAGGTCTGGACCACTCCATCCTCCTAAAGATCCAAGGCACCAGCTGGAAATGAACAGGCAGTTCTGGTGCTGGGTTTCATGCAGGGATGGGGAAGGTGGAAAACATCAAGTAGAGGAAAGCTTCTTTTAAAGAACTGATGTGGTTTTGCCTCTCGGAGGCTTGAACAAATACATTCGAACATAAGAGAAAACTTGATTTTCCTGGAATACTTTAAAATCCATTTGGTGTGTATAAAAATAGTATTCTTTGAAAACATCATGGTTTTTAACTTTATAAAAAGACAGGGAAAACTCACTGCAGTTTGACCTGTACCATCTCTTTAAAATTCTCTCGAATATTTCCAGATTTCTGAAGGTGTCTGTTAGCCTCTGAAGCTTTCCAGGGACTCAAACTCCTGCCTTTCCCTTTTGCTATCTCTTAGTCTAAGATGATGTGCTTTTAATTTCTTGTCTGCTGTTGTGACAAGCAGCTCTGGGTGTTTCTCCTTTCCTTGGAGAACACGGTTCTCTTTTCCTCTCACCAGTTTGTGTGCAGTGGTTTGATCTGCCTGGGTTCTTTTCGCTGTGGCTTTCCCTGGGCAGGACCTGCCTTTCCCTTTTACCTCCAGGCTGCATTTTTGTCCTTTCTGGAGATGGTGGAAGCATAAATCGTTGCTCATCACTCTGCTCTTTTCCTGCCCTTTTCCCCCCTGACTGACACTTGCTGTTTCCCTGACTCTGCACAAGGTTAGGGGAAGATGATTCCACTTAAACCTGACTCTGGAGATCAGTGGGGCCTCAGTGTGTGTGTGTGTGAGTGCAAATCTATGAATAAATAATGTCAGATCACTGTTACTCTTTTTTTTTTTCTGCTTTCCTCAAGAATGCAGCTTTTTGAGCCCTGTGGTTCATGCTTTAGATGAGTATTAGAACTCAAGTTAATAAATAATTGGGGCCAACTGTGTATCAAATCAATGAAAAGACTGCAGTCACAGGTATCTAAAACTTGTCAATGATTGTAAATTTGCCAATTTCTGAAAAGCAATCAACATTTGAAATCGTTCTAAACTGGGAATGGGTGGCAGCTGAGGATGAGGGGTGCCTGGGTGTTTTTGTCATTAAGTGCTCAAGGACTCTTTAGCAGTGGGATGTGTTTTGGAAAACACACCTTGGTCCTGTTCACCTGCCTTCATTCATCAGTATCCACAGGACACAGATAACAAGAAATGATTAAACTTCCAGTGGTTTTCCATTGATTATCTCCCATCTCAGGCTACGTGCTCCTCAGTTAATTGTCAGTGTAACTCCAAGATAAATACTCACGTGGTTGTTTCACCTGTACCTGTGAAAATGGAAGGAATTGTTGTACTGCTTCCAGGAATTTCTAAGGCTGTTGAAAGAGAAGTTAATGGGAAAAAAAATTGACTGGAGGAAGCTATAGATCCCTTTAATGGAGAGCTGATAACACTGATGGAAAGGAGAGAGGGAGGCAGGAAAGACTTAGGGTCTCTTTCCACAGAGAGGATGGGGCACTGAGATTTATGTTGCTTTGTACACTTCAGGGAGAGTTTATTAAAGCTGAATTATTCAATTAGAACAGACTTGATTGAATGAACTGTTTTTTAAAGTGCAAATAACACCTTTGTTTTACATGGAGTATAAAATCAACAGCATTAATATTTATAGGAACTCGTTTTGTCTGAATGAAACCGGTTTCAAGTGCCACTGGTTGACTTCTTTTAAAATAAGAAAAAATCAACTTGCCAGCATCATTTGAGGAGGAAAAAAATGTAGTTATCTGTGCAAGTGAGGTAACCTGATTTAGGGTGGATGGGAACAATTCCCACCTGCTTTCTGTTTTGGGGTGTCTGTAATGGGGCTGGGTAATAATATCCCTTAAATTAATAAGAGCTTGTTCTTGGCACTGATCAGTTCAGGAACTGAATGCTGTAGGTGAGCATAGGAATCTGGTTTTGTCACAAATTACTGGTTTTGGGGCCATTTAGAGTGAATACATGTTAATAACAGGGAACTCTTGATCAATATCCAACAAGTCACAGCCAATGAGTGGGGTTTTCTTGTTTGGATTACAAGAGATATTTGGAGATTAGGAATATTGTTAGAACTTGAATTCCCTTTGCTTGGTTTTCAGTTGATTTTGTATTTATAGCAGGAATTTTAATCGATATGCCTTTATCTGTAATTAATTAATTGCAAACGTGTTTAGCCAAAAGTTCTGTAAGGGTGCAGTGCTTAAGGGGCTGACTCAGGAGCGTGAGCTTTGTGTCGTGGTGTGGAAAACTGCAGAGGGTTGTGAGCATTTCAAACCAGTGACCAGGGATTGTTCGTGTCCCACCTCAGAGGAATTCCTCCTGCTGGTTTCCAGCTGCCCTGGGCAGCTGTATCCTCCAGGCCTTGGTAGATTTCTGAATTCCCATCCCTGCTGAGAGCCTGGCTGCTTTCCCTTGGAGAGCAGGGAAAAAAAATACCTTCCAGTCCTGCAACTCCTCTGGCTGCTTTGGGTTTTTTAAATGTGCTTTTTCTTTTAAAGAAGGATGCTGAATTTTCTAGAGCATCCAGGGTGTTTGCCCAGCAGTTTTGCCTTCAGTTTTGTCTTGTAGATTTTCCGAGTATTCCTAGACAGAGCTGATATAATTTTGTGAAGTTTTGAAAGTCTCGCAGGTTTGGAGCAGTTGTGAAGCAGCTTCTTGCTGTTGTGGCTGTAGAATCCTGGAATGGGTTGGGTTGGAAGGACCTTAAAGCCCATCCAGTGCCACCCCTGCCATGGGCAGGGACACCTTCCACTGTCCCAGGCTGCTCCAGGACCTGTCCAACCTGGCCTTGGGCACTGCCAGGGATCCAGGGGCAGCCACAGCTGCTCTGGGCACCCTGTGCTTAGACTGCACTTGGCATTACACATAAATTTAGGAAATTCCACTTTCTTCTACATAGGAGTGAATTTTCATTGAGAACAGGCCAGAAGATCCTGGACTAAAACCACCCTGCAGGGGACAAAAATGTCCTGCTTGAAATATGCCCGTGATAAAACCCCAGCCCTGATAAAGGCATTATCAGACAGTTCATCCCAGCTGGCTGCTCTGCTCTCTGCCAAGCCCATGCTGAAGTGCTGCTGTTTTTGTTGAGATCTGTTGAACTTTGGCTCTGCTCAAACCACTGGACCTTCTGTCAAAGAATCCCAGAATGGTTTGGGTTGGAAGGGAAATTCAGGATCATCCAGTGCCACCCCTGCCATGGCAGGGACACCTTCCACTGTCCCAGGCTGCTCCAAGCCCCATCCAACCTGGCCTTGGGCACTGCCAGGGATCCAGGGGCAGCCACAGCTTCTCTGGGCACCCTGTGCCAGGGCCTCCCCACCCTCCCAGGGAACAATTCCTTCCCAATACCCAATCTAACCCTACTCTCTGGCAGTGTGAAGCCATTCCCCCTTGTCCCAAGTCTCTGCCCATCTTTCTTGTTGGCTCCTTCAGGTGCTGGAAGGCCACAGTTGGTTCATCCCTAAGGAACCAAAGCAGCCCCTTCCAACCCCTCGGTCCTTAGTGCAAAGGTATTTATGAACTCCTGGATTTGCACACCTCTCAACACTGACCTTGGAAAGGAATGTCCTGCCCAGCCCCGTGCCCAGGCCACGCTCTCCAGAACTCTCCAGAGCATTTCCACCCAGCTCAGGGTCAGATTTACATCTCATTCCCTGCAGAGCTCCCCATCCCCACCACTGCCGTGTCTTTCCCATGGATGTTTCCCTCTGCTACGTGTCAGGGGAGGATTAAGAGCTAAAGAAACCTGCTAACTACTTAGTGGGATCAGCATCTGCTAATGAGCTGGGGTGCACCAGTCCAGCACTGGTCTGTAACAAATCTGCCTGCAGATAATTTGCTCAGAGCAGATTTTTGTCTGGGTGAGCCAGATCCATGTTTCACTTGAAGCACTCACCTAATTAATGGCATTAACAGGGAGGGGTTTCACTTCCAGCAGGGAAAACCCATCAGGCACTGTCTCCTGTTCCCTGGCACAGGGCAGTGACTGCAGCCCTCCCCTGGACCAGTCTTTAAAGGGTTTGGGGCTTATCTGGAGAGAGAAGCAAATAAAAGGTGGTGATGTGAAGGTGATCATTTGAACATTTTTGTTGGCACCTTGTCCCACCGACTGCAGGTGGAGTGTGGGTCAACATTTTCCAGTTCCAGACCTTGATCATGCCAGTAATGTCCAAAGAAAGAATCTGGGAAAGTGTTTCTCTCGTGTTGATTTTTTTAAAAAGGCTTGTCACCTTGATGCTTAAATATCAGCTTATTAATGGTGTAGCAAAAAACTGATGGGGGTCATGTCTCCCATGCCTCCAGAGGACTGGTGGATTCCCAGTTGGCTCCTATGATGGAAACTGGGCTGAAAGAGAAGTAGAAGGCTCACATGCTGTCCAGGCATTGTGAGAACTATTATCCAACTAGCTCATTACCAGCCAGTTCCAGAGAGAAGGCAGTAAAACCCCTATTTATAAGGAATATTCCTGTAGAAAAGTGTAATTTGTAGCACTACATGAGCTAATTACAGTCATTGAAAATCCAAACAATGCAGGAACACTTGGCTTAAGAAAAGAAGCATTAAGAGCTTAACACTTCCAAGCTGTCAGAGTAGTGACCCAGGGTGAGCAGGGAAGAGAACTGGAGTTTGGTCCATATGGATTGTGAGCCACAGACCATAAAGTGGTGCTGCCTTAGCCATCTGCAGGCTGTGGGGATTTCTATCCTGTTCTATAATGACAGGAGAATCCACTGCAAGCGCTTGTGAAGGCAGCAAAAATTAGCATATGTAAAATGAACATAATGTAAATAATTAAAACATAAAATTAAGCACCCCCTGTGCTTTGTTATTTCGTGCCTAGTTAGGCTGAGCTTGTAATAACCTCTAAAAAAAGCTTTTGAGTTCTAGTGCTAAATAGAAATTCAGGTATTTGTATGGCTGTTATTTCTCAGGTGGTAACATTTGTATGTAGTTCACTGTTATATAAATTGGTATAAAAAACTGATGGTAAAAGAGGTGAGCAATTAAAAGCTCAGATCTATATTTCTCCTACCCATAGAAATCTTTGCCAGAGGCAGCATTAGTATTTCAAGTCAATCACCTGTCCCAGCAGCACATTTGGAGAGCTGAGGATGCACTGAGCTGAGCTCTTTTATTCCTTAGTGCAGGGACATGGCCACACTCCAAAGGAATTGGCTGGAAAAAACAGCAGGATAAAAGAACTTTTTCCTATTTGTAGGTGAATTTTTTCCCCCCAGTGAGCCATTTCCAGCACAGTTTGGGGAAAAACTTAAAATTGGAGAAAAACCTAGTGGTATCAGGCACGCTTCTCCCAGCACTTTGCAGCGTGTGATGTACGAACACGAAGGTCAGCGATCCCACACCTCTCAGATCTTTCCCAAGCAATTAGTAATCTCGTGTATAAAACATCTCTCTTTCTGGGCAGAAACACATCTCACTGCAGGGCTCACGCTGCCTTTGAAGGGCTCTGTAGGAGCAGTGATCCTCTCTGGCTTGCACACTGGAATCTCTTGTTTTCCCTTGTGTATCAGCTGAGGAGATGAAATTCTGAGTTCCTAGAGATGAGTGAAACCAGCAAACCCCTGATAGGGCTGGGAGGGGCTTTGAGGCACTGTGATGCTTTTGGTAAAAGGTGGTGCAAAGTCATTTCTTTTTGATGTTAATTTATCTTTTGCTGTCTCATTATGATGGATGTCGAGCTGGGTCAGAAGCCCAAACTTCCCACAACTGTACCCAATGGAGTGGTGAAGATTTCTATCAAATTAAATTTCTTGTTCTTTCCCTTTGCTTATTGCTCCTCTAAATGTCATTCCAGGAAGCTCTACATACTTGAGGCATGTCAAAAACACATTTAAATTGCGTGCACCATAGGTCAGTTCTCGTTCAGTTTGCTCTCAATCTTTATCTCCCTGCACAGAGAGCCCTCGAAGGAATATTCATATTGTCTAACTTGGCATTAAAATAAACACTTGAGCTTCGTTACTTTCACACCGTTCATTTAAATACTTGAAGTGACTGATGAATTCTAAATTATATTCAGATGCACAAAAGCTTTACTGAAATTTTATAGAACTGGAGTTGGTTTCAATGGCACTAACGAAAGCCATTTATTGGTCAAGAAATGGTGTTTGAGCAAAACCTTAATGTAAAGGGGAGCTGATATCTTCAGATGATCCAGCACACATATTCCCATGGCAGAAGCCAGGGAGATTTTGCTGTCAGAACATGAGTGAATGCTCGTTATAAATTTCAGTGAATGAGTTTTCTGCTGGTGGGTCAGGGACTGCTGCTCACCACAGCTGCAGAGAGTCTGTGGGCATTTCTGAGGCTGTTCATGCATTCAGGCTCCTTTTCCAAAGAAAGGAAACAAGGCATGGCTCACTCAGATTGTTTCATATCCATTAATTCAAGCTAAGGACTAAGTGTGAAGTCCCATTTCCCTGTTCCCTGCTCCTGGCTGGAGCTCACAAGGATTCCCTGTGCCAAGGCTGTCTTAGAACTTCAAACTGCCCCATTTCCATCCAGTCCTTACTTACCTTTGCCAATTCATACCTATTTCTTCTAATGAAATGATGCTTTTCCGCTGCAGTAGCCTTTTCTCTGTCCTGGGAAACAAATTTTTAAGAATAACACTGATCTATTTTATGCCATTACAAATAAGTGAGTGAAGATGAAGATGGATGCTTCATATATGTGCAGTTGACACATTTGAAACATGAAGTTTTGGTGCATTTTAGGGCATTGCAGCTGCATTCAACAACTTATTACCTCAAGGAGTTGAAGTTCATCACTCTTTACAACACTTTTTTCAGCCTCTGAAATGCATCAAGGGCACCATAGTCGTGGTTTATTGTGCTGTGAAAAGGGATCGATTTTTATAATGCAGTTACAGCAATTGGGGTGTCTCAAGGCAGCTCTCAGCACTCTATTGCAGTCACACATTGGAGAGTTTGGGTTTCTGAGGCTTTAAAAAACAAAACAAAATAACCCAACCCAACAGCAACCCCAAAAACCCCTACAAAACAAAAAAAGCCCACTCCAAACCAAACAAACCCCCCAAACAAACCATTCCAGCAGACAAAATCTGGTGGTCTCAATGTATGGACTGTTCTTCTATAAGGAAAAGGCAGCATAGGGCTTGATTTGAGAGCTTAATCAGGAATTGGACCAACACTGCAGCTCTTGGCATCCATTAGGTCAAAACTGGGTCTGCTGCTCTTTATATTAATAAAAGTTTGGGAAGTTTCCTTTGGATCTCAAACAGCTAGTTCTGATCTTAGATTTACTGATGGCGTTCCATAGTTGTATGAATTTTGAAAATATTTTCATCTTTAAACCTCAAAAAACCCCCTAAATTTCTAGGTGTTTTCATAAATACTCGAGTATTTTTCCTTAGTTTCCTCAGTGTTTTTTGTCTTGTGGCACTTTCAAGTAGAATTTTCTGAACGGACTTAGAAGTTTCCCAACCATCACTCAAATCTTACTGTTTCTTAAGCAATGTTTTGATGCACCCACTTTTCCCACGCTAAAAACGTTTCTGGGTGTCTGAGAAGGCCCAAAGTGCTCCTGGAGGATGGTGAGAGATGGATGAATGTGCTTAATTCACCTGTGTTGACTTTCTGGGTCTGTCCTACCTGATCATGAGGAGCTCATAGGATGTGTTGCTCGAAAAGATCTGAGTTTTAAAGCAGATATTGTTGCTCATTCCCTGCTGGTCTCTGATGAACAGGAAGAATCATTTCCTTGTGTTTCTCTGGGCAGTGGTGAGAGCCTCAAACTTCCAGAAGGGCTCAGTGGAGCGCGCTGGGATGGAGACTTGGGATAACTTCCAGAAGGTTTTGCGTCACGTTAACGAAAATTTGGGTTTGGAAATGGTTGGTAGATGGTCTCTGGGTCATCTGGTCAGGAGAAATGATGAGGTGCTGCTCTGCTGGGTGAATTTTGTCATTTTTCTCGTGCCGTGGGGACGTTCAAATGCCGTAACTCCGGCTCGCTCCGGTGCCGGCTGGAAATGAGCAGGAGGAACTGAATGAATCTCTCCCCCGGCTTCCGTTCCGAGGGATTGGTTGTGATTTCCCTAATAGCACTGCTATTTATTCCCACTGGCACACAGCTCCCGTGGCAGAGCAGGAATCTCTTCCGAAGGCAGACATTGCCCTCTCCTGGATCCTGCTCGAAACATGGAAAATGCAATCCCTGCCACGGGCAGTGCCAGCCTCCCAAAATCCTCCCGAAATCCATCCTTTTGTCTGCCATGCCTTCATCACTTTTCAGCTTTGGTGAGCCACAGGAATTTAATGGGACGTGTGTGGTGAGAGAACGGCGTTTTGGGGTGACAAAGTGATGTAATTCAAAGTGTCATCTTAGCAAAACTCCTCAAACGAGGGGCTCCTCTGCTGACTCACCAGCAGGGTTATTTATAACCGAGTGGTGCTTCGAGCAACATTGTTTTTAGCAGAAAACAATCTGTTCATCTGCCTCCCTTCAGCAGATGCTTCGTGTGAGAGAATACTCAACTCACAAAAAGTTTAATAGGATCCTTGGGATGGTGGAGCATATGCACACTATAAATACCCTTCAGTTAAACAGGCTGGGCTTTGAAGCTTCACATTTGGATGTTTTGCTGAATATCTAGCTTTCTTTTTTAGGATGACCTTTAACTAGTGGACTAAAATGTTTGCTATAGACTGTGTTAAGATCTCTTTCTGTGGGGGGGAAAAAATCCTCTGCTGTAGGTAAGAGTAGTGTTTAAAAGATGATGACAATATTCCTCTGAAACATCTATTATTGAAACCTGCCCGGTTGTTTAACTTCTGGGGAACATAGGCTTGGTGAATAGCCTTCAATCAGCAGCTGAACGAAATAACTGCTTTAACAGCAGCTTTTTGTACTGAAAGTGGGGGCAAATAGCACTTCAGCAGTTCCCTGAGTCTCCTGAGAAGCTGTGCCTGTTTTCTTGAGGGTCTCTGGGACCAGGGATAGAAGTTTCTTCTGATACAGTGGGATCTCACTGCTTTGCTCCAGTCTGGTTTGAAAATATCTGACATTTTCATACTCTCTTAAGCAGTGCAAAGTAAGTACTTGTAAAAACCTCCACAGGCACTTTGGCACGGGAATTGGTTCTGTTGGACCAAAATGCTTCCACATCTGATCCTGCTCCAAGCAGCAGGAGAAGGGAGGGTGGGAGTAGAGTGGAAGAAACAAACCCCTTCATAACCACATTTCTAATTCTGAGACCACCAAAAATAACCACACTGAGGACATGGTGAGACAGTCTTTGTACTGGACATCTCTAAGCTATTTAAAAAGAACCCAACAAAACCAAAGCTGAGCTCCAAAACCTTCTACCCTTGCATCCAGACAGATTTTATGTGTATTTTATTTGCTGCAAACCTCTCTCCTTGCACAATCCATCTGCAGGGACTGCACCTCCTAAAGGCAGTATTTTTGGCCAGCCAGTTGCAGTATCATCATGCTGAATTTCTCTGTCTCTAGACGACTCATTCATCTCTTAATCTATGAGGTTTCATAGTTTTATGTATAGCAATTCTTTCTAAAATGGAGTCATAGATTTTTATTAACCTCTTGCAGCAAGGATCATCATGAATGAAGGCTCCTGCATTATATGAGCTATTGCCACTGAAAACTGTGAAACCTTGCCCTAAATTCTACATTTATCTAATAAATTCGCTGAACACTTAAGATTTAGACAGACACATGTTATGCAAGTAATTTTTATTTAGAAGCAAATTTTTATACTGCATTTTTGCCATTTGAAGGTGTTATTTTCGTCTAGAAAGTGATCCCCATCAAGCTATAACACGTTTCACTTTTTGCTTGTTTATCAGAATGCTTTGTAACCTCGTGCAGGGAAATACTGTGTAACCATCAGCCTTTTAAATCAGTCTGGGCTGTGATATTTCAGGGTAGAAAGCACTGAGAGAAGGAGGAGCTTCTGCCTAAGGCTTGCTCCTTCTCATCCTTTTACGTTTGTTTAAAAATTCCCATTTTATTCATTTTGGTTTTGCACCTTTCCTGTCTCCAAGAAGTTAGGGTAGAGCTTGATCCTAAACCAGGGCTGGTGTTGTTAATAAATTGTATTCCCATAATAAAGCTTCTGGGCAATAGCTGCTTGAAGAGCAACGAGAAATAGCGAAAGCTCTTAAGTTTTGTCTCAAGTCATCCAAATGCACATCAAAAGATGTGGCCTTGAGGAAGGAAAGCCACATCTCATTAATAAGAAGTGCTGAATAAGTCCTGTGTCACGTGTGTGTGGATTCAGATGTGGCTGTGAGATGCTCGCAGCGCCTGCGGAGCACCGAGCTGGGATCCTGTGCTCGGCCCTCATAACAAATGTTTAATTTGAGCAAGGCAGCTCTCATTAGTCAGTGAGTCAGGCTGCTATAAATACCCCTGAGCTCGGGCAGACTTGTGCCATATTGTATCAGTGTCTGAGCAGGGAGCGGGTGAGAACTGACTCATTTTGGTGACTCACGGCAGACCTGGCGCTACACTCGGCAGGATCCGATCTGCTGGAGGGGTGCTGGGGAAGGCAGGCTGTGCTGCATGGACCAGGGGAGCTATGATGGAAACTGGGCTGAAAGAGAAGTCCAGAAGGGCTCAGTGGAGCATGCTGGGGGTTGTGGGGAGCAGGGGATGCTGGGGTTTGTTGGGATCGGGGGATGCTGGGGGTTGTCAGGAGCAGGGAATGCTCTGGTTTGTTGAGATCAGGGGATGATGGGGTTTGTCAGGAGCAGGAGATGATGGGGTTTGTTGGGAGCAGGGGATGCTGGGGTTTGTCGGGATCAGGGGATGCTGGGGTTTGTCGGGATCAGGGGATGCTGTGGTTTGTCGGGATCACGAGATGCTGGGGTTTGTCGGGATCAGGGGATGCTGGGGTTTGTCGGGATCAGGAGATGCTGGGGTTTGTTGGGATCAGGAGATGCTGTGGTTTGTCAGGAGCAGGGAATGTTCTGGTTTGTTGAGATCAGGGGATGCTGGGGTTTGTTGGGATCAGGGGATGCTGGGGTTTGTCAGGAGCAGGGGATGCTGGGGCTTGTTGGGATCAGGAGATGCTGTGGTTTGTTGAGATCAGGGGATGCTGGGGTTTGTTGAGATCAGGGGATGCGGGGGTTTGTTGGGATCAGGGGATGCTGGGGTTTGTTGGGATCAGGGGATGCTGGGGTTTGTCAGGAGCAAGGGATGCTGTGGCTTGTTGGGAGCAGAGATAATTTCTGAGCCCATTTTTGTCCTTGCCATGAGTTGTTCTGTAGCCATCTGGCCCTTCCCAAGGAGCTGAGCTCAGCCCTTCATCTGCTACAGGAAGAATTAGAGTTGAAATCCACCCTCCTGAGAGGAGGAACCTGGGCTTCCCTGGGCCTTGGCAGTGCCCGTGGTGCCCCAGAGCTGCCCCAGGCCAGCACTTGGGTTTTCCCACCGAGGCAATTCTTGTTGTTACAGCAACGAGGTGATTCCTCTTTGATTGTGACAAAGCAGAGCCATTGCACTTTGAATGATTTTGCATTTTGTGCAGACCTGCTCCCTCAACACAGATGTGTATTACTGCAACATGACTGTTCCTGGAACACGCTCTGCCCTGGATTAAAATGCTGCCCTCTGGTTTTCCCACTTTATTGTCACAGAATAACAATAGCACTTCAGGGAGTTCCAAGACTTGTTACTTCACATACACTAACCTTCAGTTTAAATTAAAGACTATAATCTGAACCACCTATATTAATAACTTGCCACCCTTCTATTTTTATTTTTAAAGCCTCTCTTATATCCGTGCCTCTAATTATACCTTCTGGAGAAGCTCCCCAGACTGGTAACGAAGTGTTCACCAGACACTGAGAAAGCAGAGATCAGCTCAGAGCTGCTGGCAAGTCTGTTGTGTTCTGCTTACGAGGGATGACTCACTCTTGGCATTTAACTTTCCTCATTTGCCAGAAGCATCCTTGCCCAAACTCAAGCAGGCAGAACGTTCGGTAGCTACCTCGGCTTTGATGGCACTGGTTTATTCCTCCTTTTGCCTTTCTTCCCCAAACTGACCAGGTTGTACCTTCTCCCAGAGTGGATGGCTGTGCTTCAGACAGCATTCAGCTCCCTTTTTGGTCTCACAGATGAAAACCTGGTGTGACTTAGGGAGGATGGATGGGTTGCTTGTACGTTTAATCCCAGCCCCAGCAAGATTTTTCCCATGAAAGATAGAAAAGATCTGATCACTAGGAAAATCACAGTATCATTAAGGCTGGAAAAAACCTCTAGGATCAAGTCCAACTGTTAATCCAAAATACTTACACTAAGCCAGGTTTTGAGCAGCGAGGCTTTGGGCTCTACACCAAACACTCAAAAAAGCTTCTCTTCCCTACAACAGCTTGGGTTTGAGTCTGCAGGTTTAGATATTCAGCTATTTGCTTAAAAAACAAAAAATGCCCTTGTTACCCACATCTATTAAACTCCATACTGGGCTGAGAAGTTTTTCAGATGTAAAGCATTTATCGTGCCTGAGCTGACCCCATTAGCCCTGGCTGATGAAACTTTCTTTCCATGTTTACTTTAGATTTTGTGTCTCAATTCGTGCAGCCCCCTCGGAGGAAGGGCATGCAGTGCTGATTTAAAAGAAAAACCCCACCTCTCCTTCTTTGCCACCCCTCTCCAGGCATGACCTTCATCCCTCTCCCCTCTGCTCTAGCACTAAACAGGGTTTTTCTGTAGGATTCCTCAGCTTGCTGAGCTGCCTCGGGAGCTGCTGCCTTTGTTCTGCCCATGGATTTCTCCCAGCAGCCTTAGGAAATGCTGATTTTGTCCTATATAAGCAATCCACACGTATCTTTGTAATATTCCTCAGCTCTGAAAGCTTTAGACTGTCTTGCAGACATTAAAAGTCCTCTGAGTTGAACATTCCCATCCTAAGTGTGTCAGCTCTCAGTTTGGGCCCATCCAGAGGCACAGCACTGTGCTTTTCTCACAAAGCCTTGCAGCCTAGAAGGCCACAGCTCCACTTTATTATCTGAAATATAAGGCTTAAATCTGAGGAATTCTTTTTTTCGTTGTTGTTTTCTCCATTGGTTTTTTAGGCAGCATCAGATGTAGCATAAAGAAAAGCTATCACTAAGAAATGGCTTTTTGATGAGGCTGAGGGGTCACATGTCAGCTGGACAGTCCATCATAATTGTAGTAGCAGTGTCAGAAAACTACTGCTGGTTGGTCTGATATGTTTGCAGTTAGTTCCAGATTTTAATTTTGATTGCATTTTAAGTTAGGCTAAAATTAGTATTTTTCTGGAGCAAACGTTACAAGAAATGTCTAGTTTATTGTTCAGTAAATTGGAAGCCAATTAACATTTTTTTCCAGCAAGAAAACTATTCTTTGAAGCCCCTTTGAATACGTTTTTAAAAAGAAAAAACCCTGACTGGCAGAGCTCGGATTAAGAGGGATGGTTTTCTGAAGTTCAGCTGAAATCCCCCAGCTCTGCAAACAGAACAGATTTACCCACTGCAGCTTTGATGCTGCCTCCAGTGCCATCTGTCCTCCTCCTGACTGGTGACAGTGGCACATTGCCCTGCTCCCTGTGCCCAGGGGAGCACTGAGAACCCCAAAGGCATTTATTTATGTCTGGAAGTTTACATCCCAATAATCTGCTTGGTTAAGTTCTTTTCAGCATTTTTATTAACAGGCCTTCACTCATCCTCCTTCTGTGAGGAAGAAAAACATTGAACCTACCATGAAAAATAATTTTGTTGGGCCTTTTCTTTGCAGAAGGGCAGCTGTTGGGGTAAGGCTCTCAAAAGAATTGAGGATTTTAGAGAGGGAATGAGAAATTCACCCTCTCCTGGAATCACAGCTACTGAGCTCAAAGTGTGGCTGCTTAAGAAAATAGAAATATTTTTTTCCTGTAAAGCAGAATGGAACTTTGCAATGCTCTGTCCCAGAATGTGGCTGATACTGAGTTCATCCAGATTTAAAAGACAGTCACGGATGAAAAATGTACCCAGGCTTATTAACTTCTGAGATGCTCCTGTGGTTTGAGGACTCACTGAACTGAAAGTTCTTGGAAACAGGGAAGTTTCAGAATATGATTAAATTGCAGAATTGTTCAGTGTAAGTGACCTTGGACTGCATCTGCTCCAGCCTCGTGCTCAAAGTCAGATCAACCTGGACCTGGACCAGTTTGCTCAGGGCCTGTCCAGTGAGATTTTGAAAACCCCCAAAGCTGAAGGTTTCATAACTGCCCTGGGGCTCTGTTCCAGTGCTTTGTCATCCTCAGAGGGGGAAAAAAAAAAGCCTTTTTAGTCAGGAATTCCCTGTCCCAGTTTGGCTTCTGTCCCATTCCCCATCCTCAGTCACCTCCTCTCTGGTACCCCAAAGCTGCTGCTGCCTCTGGGCCAAACACCCCCAATTTCCTTCCCTTCTGCCCCATTCCCTGCTGGGGGTCTGTGGGAGGTGGGGTCTTCTGGACAGAACTGGCCTTGCCAAGTGTGGGATCTCCCCAGGAATTGGTGTTTTATCAAGAGTTTTATTCTGATAGTCCACATCAGAAACAAAGTTCAAGAACTTTGTATTTTCATTGCTTTTTTTTGTTTTTAATTTTTAAAGTTCCAGCTTGGATTTTTGGTGAGGTTTTTTGTTTGTTTGGGAGTTTTTGTATGGGTTTTTTGGGTTTTTTCTTGTTGGTTGTTGATTTTTTTTTTTTTTTAATAATCTCAGATGGTGAAGTTACGTGCTGTTCTGATATTTTGTGCGTGGATTCTCAAATCACCCAACTGAAGTTTGTGTCCCTGTGGTGTGATTCCTGCTAAGGGTGTTCTCTGGTGATTCACAACACAAATATACAACAAATTGTTTCATAACCTGCTCCTCTATTTTCAGATATTTGCATGGGAAAGAGATGAATTGCTTTAGACAAACTGCTGCTCAAGAAGCTTATGGTTAGAATTCATTATAATATTTCTATGGTTTCTACTCCTATAGAACTGTGCACTCTATAAAAAAATTGCTTCGAAAGTGTTTTTATTTTGAATTTCATGACAAGTAGAATAAACATTGCAGTAATATATTCTAATAGCGTTACTAATTGTGCCCTAAAAAAAAGTTCTGATGTGTACACTAAACTCAAAATTTGGTATGTACTTTATATTTAATTCCTCAAAACCACTTCTTGTAGTATGTACTGTTGGTAGCTGCTGTCTGTGGAGGAGAATTGAAATGGGATGAACACACAGGATTGCTCCTGTCTTAACTATTCTGACACAATATCAGAATTTCTGGCATTGTTTCAAGTTATTTCTGCATATAAAATTAGAATAACAAAAAAGTTCCATGGCTCGACCCTGTACCTGCCCACTTTTCAAGATGCTGCCCTTGATTGAACTGCTCAATATCTCAAATTTCAATTTGAAATGGGAAAGTCTCCTGCAGCTGTCCCACTTCTGGGGATTTAACAACAGAGCTTTGCTAGGAGCTGTCCTAATTGCTTGTGTTGGTCTGAAAGGTCATTTAAATTGCTTAAACATGCTTTTAATATTTATAACCAAAGAGGGCTGTGCAACTATGAATAAAAAAGAGATGCGGTAGATGATGCCTTAAAAAAAAATTGCATGTAGAGGTTTTTAGGATTGTTCTGGTGGAGCCCAACGTGAAGGCCCTGAATTCCCAAGGTCATCAGCACCCAGAGTGGCTGCTGCCCACGAGGCCAAAGAGTGGATGGGAGCAGCAGGCTCTGGGATGAGGGGCTGGGTGTGGATGGGATCCAGCAGGCTCTGGGATGAGGGGCTGGGTGTGGATGGGATGCAGCAGGCTCTGGGATGAGGGGCTGGGTGTGGATGGGATCCAGCAGGCTCTGGGATGAGGGGCTGG
>VZRV01000489.1:37393-120003 GCA_013398115.1 Falcunculus frontatus | reverse complement strand
GGGATCCAGCTGCTTGTCCAGCCTGGAGCTGCTGCCAAGCCAAGGCTGCTGCCAGCAGAAGGAGCTGAAAATGGCACTCGAGGGGTTCTTTGTGCCTACAAGTGTGTGCTCTGTAGTCCTTGTGAGCAAAAGAGTGTTCTGTGTGCAGACTCGAGTGCTGCTGCCTTTCCTGCTCGGAGCTCTGAGAGCACAAGGGGTTTAATTGTTGAGGCTTTTGCGGAAGGACCTTGAGAGGATGGAGACTTGATTTTTCATTTGCTCCTAATTGACCAAAATCCTCTGCCTGGGCGCACTGGGGTTGTTCAGGCTGGAGAAAAGGAGGCTCAGGGGGGACCTTGTGGCTCTGCACAACTCCCTGACAGGAGGGGGCAGCCGGGGGGGGTCAGGGTCTGCTCCCAGGGAACGACAGGACAAGAGGAAACAGCCTCAAGTTGTGCCAGGGGGAGTTCAGGTTGGATATGAGGAAATGTTTCTTCACTGAGAGAGGGGTTAAACATTGGCACAAGCTGCCCAGGGCAGGGGTGGAATCCCCATCCCTGGAAGAGCTCAAGAAACAAGTGGATGTGGCCCTGGGAGATGTGGCTTAGTGGGCATGGGGTTTTTCGGTCAAAGGTTGGACTTGATCTCAAAGGTCTCTTCCTGCCTTCCTGATTCTGTATTAGAAACTCCAGAGAACCAGCACTGACATCTACGTGCTTGGTTTAGACCTGAACGTATAAAACTTCTATTAAAATTATTATTAAACTGAAGAGTTGTGGTGGGAAAAATGAATCATGTTTCAGGTAGTGCTGGGAGTTGTGGTTTGCATGAAGACTTTATCCAAATCATAGCTTGCATTATAAAAATGAACAAAAGTTGGGGAAGAGCAAGAGGCTTGGCAAAGGGAATCCTCTACCAGAGTGGGGAAACTCAGAATATCCCAACAGTTACTAGTGTCCATAGTTCTTTATAATTTGACTCAGTTTGGAGCCAAAAGGGTGTTAGTGAATTTAAATAAAAATTTTAAAAAAGTATATTAGTGTGTACTGGAGAAATGCTAGTGGAAAGAAACTTTGAGACTTAAATGCCTTTGGATTTGAGCTCCTGTGTGAAGCAGTGGCTGTTGTTGTGTCCCCCCTCCCTCTGGAAGTGCAGGATGAGTTGTGTGGAGTGTGGGTCTGTGTTACCCGGAGGAGCTGAGCGGGGAGGGAGAGGAGGCAGCCTGGCTTCTTGGGTGCTGTGGGATGTGGGATTGGCTCTCGGGGGGAAGGTGTTTGGATGGATGTCTCAAAGCAGAGCCCTGTGGGTTTGTTGTTGCAGCTCTGAGCAGCACGTGCGGAGGCACATGTTGTTTGGATTCTCGTGTTCAGCTGACTCATCTCCAGTCGCTCTGGCTGCAGGAGGATGCAAGGACTGAGAGCATCCATTGGATATTGGTGCTTTTGAGTGTTTTAGGCAATACAAGTGGGTTTTTTTTTAAACTTCCATTGTCTTAGAGCTGTCAAAAAGTTCCTGTCTTGAATTTGCCGTAATTCTGCAGATTCAGCTGTGAATTGTCTGTCCCCTGCTTTTCCTGCAGATAACAGATGAGGAGAATATTCCAGATGCTTTTCCTTGTGCAGCTGCTCCAGAGCTTTTCTTGCCCATCACACAGGTCCTATTTGCCTGTCACGTATTGATGGACAGGAGAAATCTCCTTTTTCTCCCGAGAAATCCCCTTTGGCTATCCCATCCCTCTCCTTCTGTGAGTTATAACTTCAAGCGCAGCCTTGCTGTGACTTGGTCTCTTCCTGCATTCCTCCAGTACTGAAATTCATTCCTCATTGCCCAGAGCAGCTGTGGCTGCCCCTGGATCCCTGGCAGTGTCCAGGGCCAGGTTGGACACGGCTTGGAGCCACCTGGGACAGTGGAAGCTGTCCCTGCCCAAGGTGGAACTGGATGGGCTTTTTAAAGTCCCTTCCAACCCAAACCATCCCGAGTATTCCACTGCAAAGTTCTTATTTGAAATTACTGCTTGGTGACCCTGCATCAGCAAACAGCACCAAACTGCTGTCACTCCATGTTCTGGGAGCTGCTGAATATTTAAGCTTGTAAGGAATTTAAATTCCACATTTGCTGTTATAAACACGATAACTTCCTGCTCCAGTCAGCGCTGCATCCATGGAATATCCAGATAGACTTTGGTTTATATTTACCCTGGGGAGAGAGGTGGCATTGGTGTCTGTATTAACATATTGACAGATTTATTGACATCGCTTGTCTTCAGTCTTGCCTGTTTAATTAATAGAATTGATCTGCTGGACATCTAGCTAATAATTCTGGGGCAAATATTCCAGCTCATCTTGTTACTAAAATGGAGTTTCAGCCTCTTATTGTGGAATCTGCTATGTGTCTGGTTGCCAGAATAATTTAATGATTGTTAATTTGTAGTCTTTCTTTCATCTGAAATGCTTAAGCCGGATTTTTATTGCAACAATTAAGGACAAAATAGTTAAAATGCCTTCACAGAAAATAAATGCAAAGGAATAATCATAAAATCCCAGCTTATTTTTATGTAGAAAAGATGAAACAAATAAATTTAATGTCGGTGTGTTATATAAGACCCATTGAACAGCAGCTGCAGTCAGAGTTAAAAGCTAGGAATAAAATACATGATTAATATACACAAAGGATGTAGGAAACACTTCTGAACTTCTTTTATCCATTTGTAGCCCAGTTGACTGCTTTTCTGGCTCAGCTAATTGTTGGGTAAATGACTTTGTAATTCTGGGTTAGGTCAGAAAAACACATTAAAGAATAAAACAATCTCCAGTGTCAGGGACTCGTGGTGTCCTGGGCTAGAGACAGCCACTTTCTCTTATCCCTCCTCCAGTAATTAATGATTCCACTGCCCATTAGTTTGCTAATGTTTGTAGAACATCTTCTGGTGGCAGATAGGGCTTCACTGAGGGACCAGATGATAAGCAGGCATTAATTACATCCTGCTCATTAGGATTTGTTGTGCTGCTGGCCCTTCCTTGGTGCTGTACCTGCACCACCCCACAGCTGAAGGGTCCACGCAGGAGGATCTCTCCTGGGTTTTGCGTTTTCAGCTCCATTGTTCGGAGGATGGAGGAATGGATCTCAACAAATATTTTGTACTTTTGTGATGAATAGCGGAAAAAATATATATCAAATTAACCCCAGCAATTAAAAACCTTTCCCAGACTTGCAGAAGCAGAATTGCTTTCCAAGACATAAAGTCTTAACAGAGAAATGTTTAAGGTGATCAATTTAATACAAAGCATTTTAGCATTTTCAGTGGAAGTTTGTGTTAGGGCTGGTCGAAGGCTGAGAAATTATTTTAATTTGGGTGGGAAGGATTTTATTTTTTTAAAGGCTTCCTTTTAAAAGCAGTTGTTCTGCGTAGTGGGAGGAGGTATAAATACTTGTTTAGGGCCTTGTTTTAGCAGAGTTCTTAAATGTAGCTTAAAAGGAAGCAGTTTGTTACTTGGGGCTCGAGTTGTTTAGCAGAAAACAAAAGATGCTTTTAATAGTAATGTCAGGGTACAAGTTGGAAAAGGATTTATTGTGAGTGATAACACACAGATTTTTCCACAACTCCAACTGCTGCCAGCATTGTTTAATACTTGCAAGAGATTTTTTTTTTTTGTGATAAGAGACAGTAAAATTAATTCAGCAGCTGCTGAAATGATGTTTAGCTGAGGCCTCATTTTGGTCAAGAAGTAGATTTAATAACTACTTCTAACTATATTAAGGGTAAATGGAAAGTATGTAAGATATAAGATATAATAGATAAATGCATTTAGCATCTATATAAAGCTCAGAACATACAGGGATAAAATTAGTATTGCAGAAGAAATTCCAACACAAGCAAATGTGTATCAACTCATCAGTAACAACCAGGCTGAGAATTAGAAGCAGCTTCCAGTGAAAGCTTTGGGGCATCTTGCTAAAATAAACAGTAGGAAAAAATTATTCAGAGGCTTCAGACAGAACTACAAACGTTCATGAGAAATATTTCAAAATGTGATTGGAAATGAAAATACTGTACTCTGACCTGAGACATTTTTGGCAGTTCTTCTACAACTGTTTATTTTTGCTTTGAGTTTCGATATTTTCTCAGTGGATGTTCCATGGAGGGGCACACATTGCCTGCAGGGAAGAGAGCATGGAGCTGGATCCTTCCCATCACATCCCAAGCATCAGCATCTCTGTTGCAGCCTTTGGGGTTCTCACTCTTCCTCTGAGCCACATTTTGTGCATTAAAAGTACCAGTGCCCAGAGAAATAAGCAGTAGATAATAATGTTAATAATAAATAGGAGAATACAGTAACTGGTAACAAATGGCTTTTCTTGATAGTCCATCTCAAAACCTTCACTATAAATTCAGGCCCTCATTCAAAAAAAAAAATTACCCCGTGTTTGAGATTGCTCAGGTGATTTGTTTATTCCTCACAGCCATGGACAGAGCAGGAATTTCAGCAGAGAAAACTGGGTTTTGGGGACAGACAGTTCTGTGGCTGTGCAGGTCATTGATGCTGGCAGGTTATCAGTGTTCAGAGCACTCAGTACCACTGGCCATTTATTGTGACAGCCTGTCCATGCTGCAGCCCGTGGGAGCTCTCCCCAGGCACTTCAGTGGGATCAGAGTCCTTGTCTTTAATACTTTTAGGTGGTACAGTGGTTAGGATAATGACTTGGGCATTTTATGTCCAGTTCTTTTCACACAGTGACATCAAGTGACTGTACAAGGCTCTTGCTGAGCTGACTCCGTAGTGCTGGGGAGGACTCGGCCCCCGTGTCCCCAGTTCTGCCCTACTTACTGTATTTTTCTGATAAAGAAAAGCCTCTTTTTTAAGTTAAAAGCTAAGGCTAAACAGCCTGTGCAGTTACTAACTCCTCACTTTGCAATATTCAATCAGTTGTACAACGTTTGAGTTCATTCTGCTAAGACACAGGCGTGGGCAGACTTTATCCCACACTTACTCATCAGCCCAACTCCCATTGTTCTAGGGGAGAGCTGGGGGAGACTGAACTGGAGAGATGTTGGCTAAACCAGTGTTTAACAGAAATTATGCAAATGAGTCTGTTATCGTGGATAAAACTGTGGAGCTCTGGTGAGTTCAGAGCCAGACAGTTACTAACTCACTTATTTTATCAAACCGAAAACTAGAACTGAACCGAAAGCTTCTCCCAAACACAGGCAACAACACCAAGCACTGCAAAAGCTTCCTATTATCCTGTCCTCCTTGATCTGGATTGATTAGCAGCCAGGGAGCACCTTTCTGAATACCTGTGTAAGTCATTCCTCACTTTTCATTCAACCCGTGCACTGTTGGACATCTGCAGAAACTGGAATTAGAGCCAGAAGAATGCACCAAGCTGCCAAGCCTGGATATTCTCTTCTTCATGTGCCACTGGTGATTGAGCTACTTGACCTTGCAATAGCTGGGAAAGCAGTTTTATGGATTTCTTTATGGAATGGTGTTGTTTCCTTAGCAGGCATTTATCATTTATGTGATGTATCAGTGGCTGTGATGTGCAGGTTCAGAACACACAAGCACCTTTTGAAACTGTACTTTTCCATTGCTCTGTATTTGGTATCTGCTAAAAATGAGGCAGTATTTGAGTCATTATAAAGCTTCCCTGGAAGGCAAGATACCTTTAGGCTGTGCAGCAGAAAAAAACCACTCATTTAAATCTGTATTTCTCTGAATTACCTTAATCTGTGCAAAAGATAATTCAACTTCCAAAGCTGACAGATACCTGTGCTCATGTTGGTGCCTTGCAGGGTTGCACATCTGTGTTCAGGGTATGGATGCTCCAATCCAGGCCTCCAGTGGGGCATGGGGACACTTTGCTCAGGTGCCTGACCCGTGCCATGAGCCCGTGTGGGTTGGAGTTACAGGATCAAGCTTCTACAAATTGTCATCAAATTTAATTTTGTAAACCAAGGTGCACCTCTGCTAGACAGAATCATGGAATCGTGGAATGGTTTGGGTTGAAAAGGACCTTAAAAATCAACTTGTTTCACCCCTGCCATGGCAGGGACACCTTCCACTGTCCCAGGCTGCTCCAAGCCCCAATGTCCAACCTGGCCTTGGGCACTGCCAGGGATCCAGGGGCAGCCACAGCTGCTCTGGGCACCCTGTGCCAGGGCCTCCCCACCCTCCCAGGGAACAATTCCTTCCTAATATCCCATCTAATCCTACCTTCTGTCAGTCTGAAGCCGTTTCCCTTTGTCCTGTTGCTCCAGGCCCCTGTAAATAGCCTCTCTCCATCTTCCTTGTTGGCTCCTTCAGGTACTGTGAGGCTGCAATTAGGTCACCCCTCATTTATTTGCATATCAATTTGGACCAAAGATCTCCTGCCTCCCATTTTTTTTTTTTTAGTTTTGTAGCATCTTTGGCAGTTCCTCTCCCCCTGAGCCCCGGGAGCTTTGTGGGTGCATCGGGAGGATTTGGCTGCCCACTGCCCCCTCTCCCTCTGGAAATGGGACAAGTGGTCATGGAGCTGATCACTTGACCATGGCAAACGAGCTGCCCTCATCAGTGTGTTCTGGTGAATATTTAACTTAATAACGTGAGCAGATGGTCATGATATTGATTCATGAAGGAAGGGAGGAAGTTTGGCTTGGGAACGTCGGGGCTGAGTGCTGAGCATCAGAGCTGGGCAGGATGCAGGGGAGGGAAGGAAAAAAGCACATTTTTGTACTGTGTGGGGTCTGTTGGTTTGGTTTCTTGTTTGGTTTTCTCTTTTACAAAGTACCACCGAATAAAATCAAGTTGAAGTGACTCATCAGGCCTGCAGGAATGGTCATTTCCCTGGAGAGGAGGCTCTTAGAGCACAAGCAGGATGGTGCTGAAGTGTTTGCACCACTGGTGGTGCTAAAAAGGGGGGAGATGGGGAGGCAGTAGCCTGTGGAGTTGTGAAACTTCTCACTCTGCTGTTGCTATTAAAGATGACAGCTCTTTCACAGGGGAAAGGTAACACTGAAGTGAAAATTCTTCAGTAATTTTTTTTGCAAAGAGCAACTTTGTTTAAATCTCTTCCCATTTAGTAGGGTATAACTAGAGATTCAAGCTAGAAGCTGATTATATAAAATATTCAATTCAAAATATTCTCCTTGTTAGGCGAACTGGGAAGTTCACAAATCCCCAACCTGCGGCAGCTTGCAGGAACAGCTTGATTTAGTTCCTAATTCTGCAATTTTCACAGGACAAATGCTGTATACAGAGGAATATTCTCCTGAGCAAGGGCTTAATCTTGTGTTTAGGTTCCTGTTTCTCCTAGTTGCTGATTAGCTTTGCTGTCTTATCAGTTTATGTCATAGTATGTGCCTATAAATTGACTTTGCAGGGAAGAGGGAATACGTTCGTCTTCACAGATGCTGCTGTTTCCATGGAGATAAAAGGACCAATGGCCTTTTCTTGGTTTGGACTGTACTACAGTGAGCAGGCAGAGATGGTGCATTCGAAAATGCAACATTTGGTGCTTTGATATTTCCGTCTAAATATCAAACGAGAAAGCATATTGTTTTTTCTTGGTGATGAAGTTGAACAATAAATACAGCTTTGGGACTTTTTCTGGAAGCAGAAAGCGAGCCCACCAGGAATGTGAGAACAGCGTGGCTGGTTTGTGCTTGCTAAACCTCCTCTCTGGGAAAAACCTTTTGGCTTTGCAAAATATAACCCTGTAGAGCCTTTGGGTTTATCTGATGCAGCGTTTGATGCTGGTTACATCACCAGCTTACTTATCCGTGATGTTCCACCGTGGCTGAGCCTGAATGAGCGTGCAAAAGCTGTGAATGTGATTTTTTTTTTTCTTCACATTTTTTTTTTCCCTTAAGAAAGAGCTTTTCTACCTCAGATTGCGTGAAAGAAAATATAAATACCAAGCCCACCCCCCATTCAAGGATGGCTTGCAGAAGGTGTTATTTGTGAGTACCTTTTCCTTCTTCATCTGTCGTCACGTCTCTGATATCTGTGTTGAGGATTCCAGAAGTGGGAGTAGTGATCAGTTTATTGTTGGGTAGGTTTCTTTCCACGAACCATTTTTAGGGTGTTACCTTTTTTGGCAGATGAATGCTCTGTATACTAAACATGTTTAGCTGATGATGATGATGATTGTGTTTGTGCATATGGGTATTTAAAAATACAACGTAATAAAGTGAGTAGTCTATGTTTAGCAGGGAAAAAAACAAGGAAACCCTTCACTCTGCATCCAAGCAGCAATGCAGGGTGCTAGGAATTGTGCCTGTGATGAGTCAAGGATCTCTCTTCCATTTTGTTCGAATGCTTTGTCATATGAAAGTGCAATCTGTCCTTTCAGAACAGAAATACAAACAGAGGGACAGGCAGTGCAGCCTCGAGCACTGGGGTACTGAGAAGGCAAAATATCACTGGGATTTTGCTGTTACGTTTGTGCTGATCAGAACCTAAAGGTGCATTAATTGATTGTTATTCCCTGGAGCAGATTCCGGAGGGTTGTGGTTGGACACAGGAGTTGTTTCTCCCGTGGGCTGGAGGCTGAGCAGCCCCGGTGGGAGCTGAGCCTTGGCTCGGGGCTCGGCTGCTCCAGAGGATGATGCTGAAGTTCCCGTGCTGGCGGTGCTGGGATGGATGGGAACACACAGGTGGTTTGCTCCAAAACGGGCACAAACCAGGCAGGAATGGGCCCTGGGGTTTGTCCTCACTCCCATTCCAGGGGCCTGGAATGGCTGTATCTCTGTGTGCAGTTCTGAACCCTGGTTAACCATCCACTCCCTTCAGGGTTAGATTTGGGCTTTCCAGAGAATCCTGCATGAAACACGTGCAGTTGTCATCCCGAGCTTTTTCCAGTTATTTTAACAGTGCCTCTGAGTGCCCTGATTTGAGTAAATCTGCTCCATGTTCAGCAGCACCATCCACACACAGGCAGAGTAAATCCAACCATTCAAAACCAAACTCCTCAAACAGAATAACAACAGAATATTGGAATCTGTCTGAAAGTTTTCTTTAGCCTTTTGTGTTGTGCTGAAGGGGCAAATGGTTAATTTGAAATCTTTTACAATCAAAATAAATGTGGAGCCTTTTGTAGGAAGTTGAAATAGGAAAAGTGAACTTGGAAAACAGGTTGCAGCCTTCCAGGTATGCCCAGATCAGCTTCAAACATCCTGCTGTGTTTAAATAGAGAGAGAATGTGGGAGAAGAGTTCTGTTTGTGTTGGACTCCATCTTCATTTGGGTCCTGGGGTTTGGGGATTCTGTAACTCTCAGCAGGGAATGGATTTCATTCAGTGCTTGTCATGTGGGGGTAAGGGATGTTTATACCCTGTGTGTTGCTGTCTTTAACAGTGAGGTTGCAATGTTATTTATAGACCCATCTTGTGCAGTGTTTTCCTGTTTTGCTGCTTTCACCTTTGATATCTTGTACCCACCTCAGCACGCTGCTGTAGAAAACAAGATGTGGACTCTGCCTCCTACTATAATTCTGTGTTTTAACTCCTGTGTAAGAGAGCTGATGCTGATTGTTGGAAAGAGGAAAATGTAAGCTGGGATTCTTTTTAAGAACTTACTCTTAAGAACACATGTATATAGAAATCTTCATGTTCTTAAAAACTAACGGGTTCTGAATACTGAAAATACATGTTCAGCTATCATACACCAGTTCTTCAATGCAGGAGTAAGTTTTCAGATGAAAACTTCAATATAATAACTCTGTCGATGTTCTTGTAATATGTATCTGCCAAAGATTTTTGCCATTAAAAGTATCTTTTTTAAGATTAAACTACCTTTTTACATCTTGAAGTGTAGAAAGCCTGGTTGTTGCCGTTCTAAAAAAAGCTGAACAACAGTGTCACACTACTTGGATTAGTGAAAGGATTTTTTTTTTAGCTGCTGCACTGAATAGAACATATGTCACTGGAGCATTGTTTTAAGTAACAGGATTTGCTTTGCTGTAAATCTCTCACGCTGCATCTGGGTAATTTCATTCTTTGTACTTTGCTATTTTACCTCTTTCATCAGCTGCAAATCCAATATGTACAACTGGCACTGCTCAGATTTGGGTTTACTATGGGTGTGTTGCTCTGTGAGATGATAGACGTGGCTGTGTTTTGTAATGGCAGTCGTAGTTCCTTGAGGATTTCTGGGACCTAATTTAATGATGTGGGAAATACAGAAAAGATGTGGTGAATATATGCATTTTCTGATTAAATCTAAAAGATATTCTCCTTCTCTCATGTCTCTTTGCTCTTGATTTCTGGGTTTGGACCGAGTGGGGTCTTTTCTATGGATTTTGACAGCTCCCAGTAAAGCACAACTGACACAAGTGCACCTTATGAGTCCTGTGAATTATTCTACATCACCTTGCACCATAGATGGGGTTCTAGTAAGACTTAAAAGGAAATATTTCTAATTACAAGTGTCTACATAATAATAGTCTTAATTAAATTCACCCTAATTCCAGCTAACCCAGGATTGGAGGCTGCCTGCAAACTGTTCAGGGATGCAGGAGGATCCCCTCCTGCCTGTTTGTGTAGGCTGGTACTGCATTTTCATGAAACCGAAAAAAGTTTATTATAATTATTTATAATTCTCTGTAATGCTAATAAGTGTTGTGTTCCAGGACGGGACAAAATAATGGCTGTTCCTTGTTTAGTATGCTGGGACTGTCGTGGTTCCATTCTCCTGGGAGAATGATGATTATTTGCAGGCCCTTTGATGGAGGAGAGGTCAGTGAGAGGGTGCCTGATGATCCCATTGAAAAATCCAGCTGTGGGCACTTGAGTTGGGAATACACAAAGGGAAGCATTATTCCAAACAAGAACTCCCAGTCTGCATTTATGCTGCGCCACGTACAAATGCTGCTATTAAATCGTTTGGATGACAAGCAAATGTGATGAATTCTGGAACAAAATCCAGTGGTCTGTGCTCTGGACTGTGTGTGCTGCTCGTTTGGAACTGCGGGTTTTACTGAGCATCCTTGGAGCTGGTGAAAACATCTTTCATTTCTGTGAAAAGGAAATGGTGTTCTAGAACGCTTTTAACCAGGTTCTGACTATGGCATGGTGATGGAAGGAGGGAGATGCCAACAGAGCAGCTCTGCTACATATGGGCTGTGCTGTTTGTGCTGTGTGGGTGAGGTTTTGACTCTCAAACTCCATGCAGAGGGATTATATTGGTGTTTACCTGCCAGGAGCTGTCCTGCTGCCTCCCTGGGATCTGGTGTCCAAGAAGCTGTGCACAAAGAGCCATCTCATGCTCAGGGAATGGAGGGAGGAGTTGTGGTCTCCTGTAGCGTGTGGTGATCTCTGCTGTGAGCTGTAAGGGTTTGATGTACACAACCATAAAAGCAACAACAGCATTTAATTTTGTCGGGTTGGCGTCCAAAAGAGTGTGCCAGGGAATTAATTAATAATAACTTTATGTTAATTAATAAGAACTATAATAATGCTGTGAAAAAACATAACGTTTTCTGTGTGCCACCATAGCTTCTCCTGGATGCACTTGGCTGCAGAGTGCTGGGCATCCACTGGGGTGAGATAAATAGGAAAGAAAAGGTTTTTCAGTGCTGCTTCAGAAGCCAAAATCATACTGCCCTGTGTATTTTAGGTGAAGAACAGTAGGAATTTGTCCTTGGAAATAGGAATGTGTCATGTGCTAAATCACCTCTTAGTGGCCACAGCCAGCTGCAGTCACACCTGGGCTGGGACAGAGGGAGCTGCCATAAAAAGCTTCCTGCTGCTTTCTCTGCTTTCCAAAAAGTTGTCCTGTGGGCTGGGTCAGGGAGTTCATTCTGGAAGCCCTTCTAGCAGGTTAATAAACTTGTTAATTAGCAAGCATTTAGCTGGAGTTGATGTGAGTCCATATTATTAGGACTTTTATTGTTTATCACCTATTTGGATATCCTTTTGATTGTATTTCAAATGCTGTTCCTCAAGAAAGAAATGGTTGGATTTGCTAAACAAGAACAGGACAGACCATTTTTTAACCACAGTCTTTTCTAATCTCAGCTGTTGCCATAACTCTGGATTGACTTGGGAAAGAAAATTTCCACTTGTAAAATAATGTTATTCTTCAACAGGATAAAAAACTAGGAAATGGAAGCATTCCTTTTAATCGTTCCAATGAAGCAAACCATTCTTAATTACATCAGGTGATGTAGGGAATGGGCTTAAACAGGGGATGAACTTGTCTGCCCCTCCTGCTGTTTCCAAGCTGATTTTAGGAGGATGGGGGGGGGCTGAGGCAGGACTGCGCCTGTGCTGGGATTGTTTTTTCCACATACTCCTTGCAACGTGCACTTTATGGAAAAATGTCCCAGAAGAAAGGGAAGAATCCTGGCAGATGGAAGGGAACAGATTGTTGTTTCAGACAAGAGGAGGAATGGTGAATGAAGCCGTGGTTCTGGGAGGGTGCAGCAGCAAAGGGCACTGAAGGTACCGAGCAGCTCCTCTCATCAGCCACATCATTAACTCCAGAAAGCTCCTTCCAGCTGTGCTCCTGCACCCATTTCCCTCAGTCCATCTGTGACACAACAGTCTCAGGCTTTCTCTTTGAGAGCTCTTGTAGAAAGAAGCTCTCAGACAGTGATGGTTTAACAGTTCTGATCCACTCACAGGTTTGCACCTGCTGAAAATTCAACAGCAGCAGAATAAGCAAGGGGTGGGTGGATGTCCTGTGCAGGGACAAGCTGCCTCCAGGCTCCCAGTCCTGCCAGCAGCACCCACTGGCTCTGAGCACATTGAGAAAGCACAGGATAACCTCTTACAGCAAAAGTAATTCCAGGTTAATGGCCTCGTGTTCTGTTCTCCCAGCTTGTTTAAAAACCAGTATTGAGAAAATTGTCTGCTGAGTTTGGGAGGCTTGTTGGGGATTGCAAGAGAAAATGAAAGAAAAAAAATAGTTGTGGCTTTATGGGATGTCCAGTAATCGATTTCTTTTCATTTGTACATCTGAGCAAGGCTCTAAAACTGAAAGATTGAAAAGAATGGTCGTTTCTGTTTGCTGAAGGACGGGGAAGTGCTGTTAAACTGAGTGGGTTCTGATGGCAAACGTGATGGGATTTACACAGGAGAGAGAGGCACAGCCACACCTGCTTGGGGTCTGTGTGCTCCTTTAGGAGCTGGGTTTTTCCTGCTCTGTTGGGGAATGAGATGTCAAGGGTTTGGGGCAGGTTTGGCTCTGGTTTTACTGCCTGGCTCATCTGCTCTCACAAGAACCTCGTGTAGGGATTCTCAAGTTGGTTGCCTGTCCATGAGCACCTGGGGAGAGCTGGAAGGGACTTGGCCTGGAAGTGGGAAATGGCCAAGCGTCCATGGGCACTGGGATGTTGCAGCAATGGGTCAGAAACTGAAATTACCAGAAGCAGCCTTTGTCAGTTCAGACATTTGTGTTGTGTTGGTGCTGAAGCACCAGTGCTCTATTTATAATCCTAAATCATCCTTTGAGGAACATCAGCTACAGATGTGGGAACTAATCTTCACAGGGCTGAGTATCTGTGAGACTGTGAACAGGAGAAGTGATTAATTCTCCTCCAAACGATTGAAATGTATTTCTTCTGATGTCTTTAGGTGTTAAAAATCAGTAAATGAATTCTAGCTCGAATGCAAATTTGTGTTGAAGGCTGTTTGAATAATCTAGCTACAAAGTTTAAAAAATAATTAAAACTCCAACCAAACCAACCAAAAAAAAAAGTCACTGGAACCTTAAACATTCCTATGTATATTGCAGAGGAGTAAATGATTGCAAGAGCTGTTTTGGCAGGTGATTGAAGGCACAAAATGCCACATATGAATCTCAAACTGCGTCAGCAGATTTACCCCATCGCTTTGGGTGGAATCAGTATTAGTCAGAGGCTGTAAAGCCTGAGCCTCATCACTGTCAGGCTGACTTTAGTCAGTGGGATCTGGAGGAACCCAAACACTGAGTTAAGCTATTCCTGAATTTTAACACTGGGAGCAGAGCGCAGACCTCGTGTTTCCTCTGTCAGTGGTGGGACAAAGGTCCTGGCTGAGGAGCAGCTCAAGTCCAGCCTGGTGTTGGACAGCAGTGATGTGGTGCCACCTCAGTGACAGCCTGCAGCTGAGCTCTGTCCCCTGTGCCACCTCCTGCAGCCCTGTGGCAGTGTGGGGACCTCCTACAAACCTCTGGCACGTCCCCTCTGCTCTGAAGGGGACGGGACTGCTGTGGTTGTGCTGCACCTTGCAACAGGAGCTCGGGGCAGTTGAGCTCCTGACCCCAGCCCTGTGCCATGGGTGAGTACAAACCATAACAACACCATAGGGAGAACTTCCCTCTTTGCTGTTCAGGGTTTTTTGGAACCCGTGAAGGTCGGAGGAGGACAGATTCATGGAGCCTTGTGGGCAGAATCGTTTTGGAAGAGCCAGGAGCAAGCTCTGTTCAAAAAGCTTTGTCGAGCACATCTGAGGCCAGAGAGATTCTTTCATATTCTTTCATATTTCACTGGTTAATTCTCTGAAGAAAGAGAGATCTGTGTGGAAAAAAGAGAGTGGTGGGAATGGAATCTGGGACACTCTCCTAATAATTTCCTCCATTTCCTTCTTTTGCTTCTACTGGAAAAAACCAGCTACCCCAAGGCAGGAGGCAGCAACTCCTCCTGTGTGAGCAGCTCCCCTCCTCGGTGTGACCCTCGTGCCCTGCTCTTAACAACCTTCTGCCCCAACTCTGTGGATTGTGTGGAGCAACTTGTGTGGGTCTCGTGTGCTTTTCCTGTCAGAAAATCCAGCTCTGGCTTGTTCTGGCTGCTTTGCTCATGGCCCATCAATGTTTGCAGCGACGTTCTCCATCTTTCTTTTGAATTGATTGTCTTTCCAAGGGTTCTGAAGGCACCCCACGAGTACCTGTGCCCTGTGAGGTGTTAGCAGGGTACATCCCACGCTGGTGAGGTGCCTCGTGTCTGGATTGTGCTGTATTTCCAAAAGCTCGAGTACTTCACAGGAGTTACCACCTTTAAACAGAAAAATCCAGTTGATCCTGGCCGTGCAGTTGCTGACACAGTGTTGGCAGCAGGAATCAGAACAGGCTGACCTTGTCTTTTTTCCTAAGGATTAGTAACTTACTCCTTCCTGAACAAAGTCTGGCTTCTTTTTGCTTAACCGCTCCGTTTGATCTTGTAAGAAAGTGACCTCACAGGATTCACTTTAAGCCTCAGGGGTGCAGAATAATCAAAATCAGTCTTCTGAGACCTCTGTTAAGACACCAAGAGAGAGATGGGGGGGTAAAAAGTGCATTTTTGTACACAAACACACATCCTCTGTTAACTGTCAGGCGGGATGCTCACAGGTTAAATGAGGATTTTCAATTTGATGGCTCCTTCTTCCATAGGTGCCCACTCAAAGAGCTAGGAGATATTGATTATTTTTTTTATGATTTCCTAGAAGAATGCTGTGTCCTAAGAAATTTGATTAGGTGGATTTATCATGGAGGACTTGCTGTGCTGAGCCTTGTTTAATGTTTCCTGGCACAAACACCAGGAATGAAGGGACGTGTGCTGTGTGGTGCCCGAAGATTTTCCAGGCTTTCCTTCAGATGTGAGCCCTTGTCTGGTTTTGTGACTCCTCTTGGTTTTAGTGAAACAACACCAATCCAATGATCCTTGGTGCAGAATACATTTGTGCTGTAAAGCTTTTTTTTTTGTTTTCTTTCTACACTTTGAACAAATGACAGCAATTAAACTGCTACTGCACAGTTCCGAATATTGCTTAAAACAGGGGTGAAACTTGGGTTCTTCCACATTTTCAAACGGTGTATTTTGCAATATGTCTGTGGCTGCTGGGCTTGAAGAAAGCTTTATGTCCATGTCCATTGCATTCTCCCTCCTCATTCAGAGCACTGTGCTTTAGTTCCATGAACAGAGAACAGCCTGACTGGTGCAGAGTAAGATGCAAGCCTAAAGCTTCATTTCCATAGGAATTTTAACCCTCAGTGGTTCAGCTTTTGCCTTCGTTCCGCGTGGCGAGGCGAACCCCAAGCCTTAAATTGGCATTTGATCTTAACCTTGCAACAAACCTTTGATTCTTCACTGCGGCAGCTCCTCGCCATCATTTCGATGTGTGCATTTAAAACCTGGGACTATTCCCCTCTATCCCCCGGGATCCAGAATTGAGAATGTGCCTCAAATTTCAGTCACCGTTCTCGTGAGTTTCCAACATTCCTGCCAGCACCTGCCTTCCCCTAAAAAGCCCCTTTCTCAACACCTGGTGGTTTGACTTTGTGTTTTTCCTTGTGTCGTAGGTCTTTAAATACTCTGCACCAGTTTTGCTGTCCAGCTCCATTGTACCATTCCCAGCTAGCTGTCCCTGCCACACACTCAGAGTACAGGTAAGAGTAGTCCTGCTCCACCCACTGCTGCTGCTTGGAGAGAGACCTGATGTTGCCATTTGACAGGAGACAAGCAATGAGTTGCTTAAGTTTTAAAAGGAAAGAAAAAAAAAAAAAGAAGAATATTGGAATAAATATCCAATATTTTTTGACGTCTTGTTAGGGTAGTTGTGAACAGAACCATCACTGCAGTGAGTCCTTCTCTCAGGCACTCTGGAATTACTGAGTAAAATGAGTGCCATGTGCTTTAACAGGCACATCCCCCTGGAAAGATAGGGAAAGGGAGGTGCAGGATTAGTTCTCACGTGACAAATCTGCTGAAATATTTATATAATTTATGGAGGATATTGATGTTGTTCTGAGCAACACTTTTTTTTAACCCCTGCCTATTCCATGCCAGTAGCTGAGGAATCCATCCATGTGTTTAACCCTCTGAAGGTTAAAGGCATGGACCTGCTCAGGGCTCAGCACTGCCTTGGATTTGAATGAAATAAGGGGGTTTTAAACACATCCAGGCCCTTGATGCCAAGCAGAGTCTGCCCTGAATAGATCAAAAATATATGTTTTCAGCTCACAATGCTTCTTTTAACATAGATGCCTTTACTATCTATGTGTTCTCTTTGATTCAATGTGGAGAGCAGCAATTACATCCCATAGTACAATTCACTGTCAGTGCCAGTGTTTATTGTAACATCTTAGAGAAGCATCAAAGAGCAGCTAATCTAAGTCACTGGAAATGTGAAAACTGTTAAAAAACTGTGCATGCCATGGAGAATATTGTCTTTAATTTTTACTTCTGCTATTAACGATCGACTTAGTGATAATTGCCAGCTCATGAATAATATTAATATCAAAATATTGGAAGCTTGCTGCTGAAAAATCAAAATTTCTTTGCACGGGTAAAAAGGAAAGATAAAAGCAAACAATGAATCCTAAATCTGTAAATGCATCAACATATTTCTGGTTTGAATATTTCATCCCGTAGTTCTCTCTAACCATGCATGCTTGGATTCACCCTGTTGGTTTATGTTGCAGCATCTGTTCGTGTGTTTGGTTTTTTTCTCCCATCAGAGCCCTTCGTTTATTTGGTGGTAGTGAGTCCATAGTTGGGTTGTAAGACAGCTCAATATTCCTTTGCTGAGGAGCAGGGCCTGACAACTATTAGATTCCCTGCTTGCTTTTTAGTGAGGCTTTTCGTTTTCCTGTGTCCTTAGTTGATAGTGCTTTAATTTTAAGGATCTTCCTGCAGGGCTGTTGATGGGAAAACCAGCTGTTCCTTGAATGTCTCAGTATCTTGCTCCACGTAGGGAATTATTTTTATCAGTAATATTTCTTCTGGAATTAAAGCTTAGAGCAGTGCAACGTCATGCTTGAAAAATCCTGAACTTCTCCTGAGCTTTTTTTTTTGTGCAGTGAAAATTGAAATTCCCTGCTCTGGATCTGCAAAGCTCTCTGCAGTTTTCGGAGCGTGTGCTGTGGGACCTCCAGCTGATGGTTCAGGACCAGGGGGTGGGAAGGAGCTCATCACTGGCCTTGTTTGCTCTCAAGGACATTTAGGCTCAGGGGGGACCTTGTGGTCCTCCACAGCTCCCTGACAGGAGGGGGCAGCCAGGGGAATACGGGCTCTGCTCCCAGGGAACAGGGACAGGACAAGGAATGGCCTCAGGCTGGGCCAGGGGAGGCTCAGGGTGGACACCAGGGAAAGGTTCTTCACTGAAAGAGCTGTCAAACCCTGGCACAGGCTGCCCAGAGCAGCTGTAGCTGCCCCTGGATCCCTGGCAGTGCCCAAGGCCAGGCTGGATGGGGCTGGGAACACCCTGGGACAGTGGAATGTGTCCCTGCCCATGGCTTTAAGGTGCTTCCAGCCCAAAGCAGTGAAGCTTCTGTGAATAGGAGAATGTGGAGAAGGTGCAGCCAGTCCCTCCCAGGGATGAGAGGCAACCAAAACAAATTGCAGTAAGGAAAATTCCAGTTAGGCACAAGGCAGGGAGAGAGGGAATTTCACCGTGAGCTCGGTCAAATGTCGGAACAGAGGCCAGGAGAGGAAGTGGGGTCTCTTCCTCAGCCAACTCAGACTGGACTGGACTGTCCATACCTCCACAAGTCTCTTCTAACACAAATTATCCTTCATTCCACATCCCACTCCGTTCTTGGGAAGAATGAAAAGAGCTGCAAAATAGAATATTTTGTTTTATCGAATTTAATTTCCAGTGACACAGCGATGTGCATGCTGTCCCTGCTCACAGATGTGCTGCTGCGCTGGAGCCAGGCTGTTCCAGTTGTTCTCCTTGGTTTGGTTTACCCATAATTTCAATTTCTGAAGTTGTTATATCCAAACTGCCGCCCCCACAAGTGCAATCTCTGAGTCAGGTGCAAATGATGCACCTGTTTTTTACAGGACCTGTACATGGGGATCCCATTGCTGTGAATGAAAATGAGCTACTCGAGCTCTAACAGGATTGGGCTTTGCATTTCTACGTACACTTAATGGTATTAAAGTTAGCTTTTAATCTTCCCATTTATCAATTTATAAATAGAAATCGTTAGAAACAAAACTAACAGACATCGATGCTTTGGTCTAGCTTCAGTTTTGAGGCTTTATTTAGAAAATACGCAGAGGGATTAATTTTGTAGCCCAGAATTAAAAATTAAATTTGCTCTGAAAGAAGCAATTAATGAATTCACTACAGTGAAATCTGGAGCATCTCTGATTTGCTGTTAGCTAATTGCTGGATGTTTTATTCACTCCAGCAGTTTTATTTCTAGTCGAGATGATTTTTGGCATCTGTTTTGAATTGTTAATAGGGAAATAATGCATTTTTAATAACTGCAGCTCTTGCTGTAATCCCTCGCTCATTTTACAATGCTCAAAATAGACAGAAATAATACAAGTTGTCTTGCATTCTCCTATTACAAGGGAAGTCTTGGGAAGCCTGAGCATGTAGTGCATTTCCAGCTAGATACTTGTCTGGGTTCCAGTTAGCCCATATGCCTCCTCTGCTTGCTCTTTTCGGGTTATTTCTGTTTAGGAATTAAAAAATAGACCAGGAATGTCTGTAACTTGGCTTCTCTGACTCCCTTCTCCTTCCTGCCTCCCGAGTAGAGCCTTGAAAACAACAGCCTCCAGTTGGAAGCTGCAGGTTCCACGAGCTGCTGTGGATTTGTTAGAGATCATTGGAATGCAGATTTTATATCTGGTGTGAAGGGCAAAGCAAAGGAAACGTGGGACACCCCGGAGAGGCTTCCAAAAGTAGAGATGCAGGTAGCCCTGTACTTCAGTGGCTGAGCCTCTGGCTTGATCCAGCTGTGTCATCATCTCAGAGGCCTCACAGCTGGAATCTGAGCAGAGCAAAGCCCAGAGATAAAACGGAGAAAGGGAATTTCATCAGCTCCGTGTCTTGTATGAAGAACAGTTTGTTCCCAGCAGTTTCTAAACACGCTTTCCATGGTTTTAAACTGACAGAGAGTAGGTTGAGAATGGGTATTATTAAGGAATTGTTCCCTGGGAGGGTGGGGAGGCCCTGGCACAGGGTGCCCAGAGCAGCTGTGGCTGCCCCTGGATCCCTGGCAGTGCCCAAGGCCAGGTTGGACATTGGGGCTGGGAGCAGCCTGGGACAGTGGAAGGTGTCCCTGCCATGGCAGGGGTGGGATGAGATGAGCCTAAAGGTCCCTCCCAACCCAAATCATTCTGGGATTCTGTGACACACCTTCAGGCAAACCTCAGTCAGAGCCTCAGCCCGTCTGTGCAGGTGGGAGGTCCCTCACACACAGCAAAATTCCACGTACAGAAGTGCCTGTGCTGGGGATATCCAGTCCTATTCCTGTCTGTATTCCCTGTGGGGTTAAGGAATAGGCTGATGTGTGCAAACTCCAACTGTGGACAGATTTGCTCACCACTGATGTCTGAGCACCCTTCCATCCAATGTGTTTATCCATAACTGTGATCTCCTTGTTCTGATTTGCATGAAATGTTGGCTGTCACTCATTCCTGCCTCCATCTGCTCTACCTTCCATCCTTCCAATCTCAAATTAGATGCCCTTATCATGTCCAAAGACCATTTTTAAATCGTGAAGCTAGAGATTTTTCTTTTCTTTTTTTTTCCCCAGTGAGACCTGTGAAAACAAAATGATAATGCAAAGGATGTTATAGTACCAAAGAAATCCCATCATTTTCTTGCAGTCTCTGCCTGCTTAATGTTTAATCAGCACCTCTGGGAGGTAAAACCATCATTCTGAAAATACCGTACTTGTGTGAAATTTTAATGTGGAATCTTTATTTCACCAGGTAATGTTGGCTTACATGCAACAAACCACTGTGTGGACGATGATAGAAGGATTGGTTGTGCTATTTCTTTCTGTCTGAGCCCCTGGGAGGCTTTGGAGCTCTTTTGCCACCATAACTGGTTAGCACAGAGGCTCCCCCTGCAACGATGCCGAGCTTTCAGATGCTTCTATCGTGTATTAGAGTGGTTTGGTTTTCCTTAACTCTTCTCAAGAGCACAGTGGGAATTCTTGCACACTAACACAGCCAGGGAAAACTGGGAAATAGCTGATATCCCTAAAATGAAAAATATCTCTTTAAAGATAAACGTACTTTGCAGCTCTCAGTTTGTTTTTTTCCCTCTGCTGGGCACTGCACTCTTCCCTGAGACACAAAGCAAATACCTGATGTGTCCTCCCTACAAACATCTCTAGGGACATCCCACAGCATGCAGCAGAATCCCTGATCCTGTGGTAGCTTCCAGTCAATGATTAGTCACAGGTAAAGACGTATCTGAAGGAGCTGCACTTCAGAATTCTTTTTAGTACTGCTATGACTATTCATTGACATTTTCTACAAAAAAAAAAACCTTGAACAGGAATCAAATTTCTAACTGCAATTGCCTAGCTGTACACCTCAACATGTTTAAGCACTTTCTAGAATATACAGACATATAAAATCTTGATGGTATTTCAATTTTCAAACTGAGCAGTGAGAGCAGCATGGCCCAGAGCAGCAGCACGTTGCCCGGAGAGGCAGGATGCAGATGGACAGAGCAAACCAGATCCAAACTGTGACCAAATCCCACCCTAAGTCAGTGTGAGGTTCAGCTGATTACATAAGGCATCTGTGCTCACACCCTATGGCAAAGGAAAGCTGGCATAAACAGAGTAACACTTGTAATTTTCCACTCGATGCCTACGTGATCCAGGGAGTGCAAAGGGTGGATTGTGCTCCCAAACACCATTGGGAGAGCTGGCAGAGTAGCATGAGATTTGGTTTTGGTTTTTTCTTCTTCCATTGTGTTCCTTTCCATCCTCCTCCTCTAGCCTGTTCTTTACTTTGAAGGAAATGCCCCTCGTGGTTGTGTCACTGGTTCAGAAGTGGCCTCGCTGGAGCCTCCTGCTACGCCAGCATCTCCTTCCCTGCCATAAAGCACTTTTAGCATTACAGATGTGGGTATTCCAAACTGCTCCTGCCTCGTGGCACCATTCATGATGCTGGCAACTCCTCATGGAGACAGAGCTCTTCCCTGGACCTTGGGAGGGTGGGGGGAGTGGAGAAGCAGGACCTGGTCATCACCAAGATTTCTGTGTGTGAGTCACCCGCAGAAGGGGATGCGCCTCTTCTGCATTTCCAGCAGAATGTGGGCAGTGAAAATACCCAGGGAAAGTTTTAAGCATGTTAAAAACACAGGAGCCACGGCCACATTAGGCTGGGTCTGTACATGGACTACTTAATGTAATTCCTCTAATGGGAAGAACAGAAGTGGCCCTTTCAAAGCAGCGTTTTTCTCTGAGTTTAAGTCGTCAGCGTTGGCCTTGGCTCACTGGGCTGTTCTTCCCCGTGTGGAGAGTCCTGTCTCTGAGATGGAAATGGGTTAACTGGGTGCTGCTTCCGAACAACTCTCGGTATTTGTGGATTTGAAAACAAAAGCAAACAAATTTCAAGCTGAATTTTCCTAATGCTGTTCCCTGTGATTCTCTTCCTCTGTCTCCCTTCTTTCTTGCCCCCCCTCCCCTTCCTCGGCAGGGAAGATAATGTCCTGCACCAGTTCTGCTGTCCACCTTCGGGGTCTAGTAGCCCATCCTCAAGATAACAGCGAAGCTGGGGGTCGCTGGGTGCAGTCAGTGCTCCACCTGTACAGTCCATCTCTCCTCTCCTCCCTTTCTGGTGTCTATGGACTGGCACTGCACGGATGCCGTGGGACCCCCGTGCTGCCAGTTTGACTAATGCCTCCTCTCCAGGCCTCCCCACAGCTCTCTCCTCCTGCCCAGTGCTGAGAACACGTGCCAGCTGTAAACAGATTCCTCGAATGCACAGTTTCTTTTGAACTAAAATAAACAGTACCATAAGTCCTGAGGCGTAGTGTGAGTTTTGTTGCTGTCTGTACGTGGCTGTGTGCTATGGAGGGCACAGCCCAGGGGGATTTCTTCTCTCCCAGATGTGGGGTGGGAGGGCAGCTGCTGTGAGTCTGTATCAGGCTGTTTAAGTTTGTTTCAAGGTCGGGCTGACACCAACAAGTGACATTTTATGGATGTTCCTGCTCAGAGATGAACCCTTCATCCTTTCCTTTGCGCTGGTTCTGAGGAGCCAGCACATTTCTGTTGTGGCACAGGATCCTCTCTCTGTGTCTGCTTCCATCCTAAGCTGCTTTGAGCTCTGTCTTCTCCTTTCCTTGGCCTTTGTGCAAGTCTTGGATCAACCAAAGCACCAGATCGTTGCTCGTGTGCTTCTGCTGCCTCGCCAATGGAAATATTTCCCTCAAAGCTGTGCACGAGGCTGTCACTGAAGGAATGAACCTGCAGCTCAACAGCCCACGACTGCAGCTGGGTAAATGAGAGTCTGGCCATGGGTGTCCAGGTTCCCACTGCCCAGAAATAAGGCTCTTTGTTCTAGACACATCCTGTGGCTCTAAAATCACCAGAGAATTTCTGCTGGCTGGGTCTTCCAAACTTAAGCAGTGCAAGCAGATAGACCAGGGAACAGAATTTCTCTGCAGTGGCATTTACTACCCTGAAAAGAGTGGGAAAGAAGGATTGGGAGAGGGGGAAAAAGAGGTTCTTGAATCTGTAGCTGCTGTCATGAGGTAAAATACTGCTCCACACTGTCTGGGGCTCGTGTAGAGGCAGAGGTGGCTTGATGTAGGGTGAAAAGCAGGTATTTATTTGTACTTGTGTGTGGCTTTGAGGATGGGATAAGAGGAGAATCACCAGGATCAAGGAGGGAAGAACTGTGAAGGCAGCTGAGGCTCACTCTCATCTTTACAATGTGCTTTTTTTCCCCCCCCAAAGGAATTTGTATAAAACCAGAATACAGGTTATTTGCTTTTCTGTAAGGTTTGATCTGCTGTCTCTGTCCTTGCAGTGAAATGTTTCCTTGTGCTCGCCTTGGCTGTGACTGTGCAGTGTCCCAGGCCTGGGGAGGGATTTGCTGGCACAAGAATAATCAGCCTTCGTGATTTTGCAAGGTTTTCTGCCTCATTTCTGCTCACTGCTCGAGCTCTGTGGCTGCTGCTGTTCTTTGGTACCAAATGCTCTTAGTTTCACATGTTTCCTAATCACTTTTCATTACAATATAGAGAAAGAATATTAATTTCCACCGTGAAATTTCAATATAATGTATGCAAAGAATAGTGTAGTGGGTCAGTGCAGTTTATTACATCCCTGGAAGTGCTTTGGTGTTTACTGGGCAGGGTAAAACACTGAAATGTTTGAACACTGCTCACCATTTGGGTCTTTTACTCTATAATCAAGAGTTTCTCAGAGTTGCTTCCCAAAGATAGAAACAGTAGGAATTTCTGATATTTTGGCTTGCTCATCTCCCTCCCAGATGTAAACAGTGATTACCACTCTCCCCTCAGTGTGCTGAACTCTGGAGCACTGTAATTATTCCCTTCCAGAGGGGGAAGGTTTGTCCAATCTTTCAATGAGTACCTTTTGCCTGTTTGTGCACAGGAAAACAAAGAAGCAAGGCTGATTTAACCGTGCAAATTAAACCCCCAACCTGAAGAGCCTGGGGGTGATTATCCTGAGAGTGGCTGCAGTTAATGACGAGTCTCAGGAGAAAATGAAGGCAAAGGCTGACCAGCGTTATTGGCTGTCACAGGACACTGGCACAGGGGTGTTCCTACCCAGTAGTTTTCCAATTAAGGGGAAATAGGGTCATTAAGGGTTGCTGGGATTTGGAACAGTTTGTAGCTGTAGTATCCCTAAATTGTGGCATTTTCTCTTTGTGGAGCACACAGAGAGCTGACCTTCCCTGGTGCAGTGGAAGCCAGAAATGCAGGAGTAAACATTTCCCTCTTTGAATAAATCATGGCTGGCTAAATAAAACACGCTGTGCAGCTCTGGGTTTAGCAGCAGAGCCTGGTAGGGGCTCTCTTAGTTAACCAGAGCTGGAAAGTAGATGACCTAAAATGCTGCATGTTATTATAAAACAGAGGAAGGTACCAGCAGAAAAATTTCCATTCCTAGGTGCATTTGTACTGGTTTTGTGAAGAGTGAAGACTGTCTTATTGTGCATTTTGGGATGGAAGGCAAAGTAGAAATGGTATTTTTCTTATTTCTTTCTTGTTTCCTCTTTCTGTGAACTCAGAGGGTTGAATAAAAGCTGCTGCTCTGGGGGAATTCAGATGGGGAATTTCTCCTTTGGCACCTTTAGGCACTTGCACCGTTTAGGATCAGGCTGGTTTGGTTTTCTTTGGCAGTGTGGAGTTCTCCTTTGCAAACATTCAGCTCTTACGTGGTTTTGCCTGAAATAGGTGGGTGAGACTCCAGCTCTGCAGAGCAACCACTGCCTCGCTGTTATTTTCTGCACTTGTATTATTTTCTCTCCATAACCAACTGTGGGAAGTCACTAAAACAGCTCAGAGCAGCGTGTGGACACTCTGGGCTGGAATGGGATGGATTTTTGTGCGCCACTAGATGGAGCAAAAAAAAAAAAAAAAAAACCCTAAAAACAAACCGGTTCAACCGAGATAAATGAAGAGATTCATTTCCCAAAGTAGATTTTAGCTAGCTGAAGGAAAAAAAGGAAAATGCTGCGTGATGTAGGAGAAGAAATAATCCCCTGACAAATGCAGCAGGGTGTAGATCTCTACAGGGCTGCCATCAAGGATTTTAGATGTATTTTAGCCAAGCCAGCAGCTGTGTCATGGAATATAGATTGCCACCATTCCAGGCAGCTCAGGATTCATGAGGAGTTTGAATGATAAAGGAATTTATGACCCCGTGCTTGAGCAGGTGCCCAGGGATGGCAATGCCACTGGAATGAAGCAGCACTGGGACAACATTCGAGGTCAGTGGCAAGAGGTGCTCAGAATTCCCTTCCTGGAAAAGCTGAGCCCCCTCTGGAGCCCCCCGAGCCACAGTTTTGCGAGGGGGACATTTGTATTCTGGAATATTTATTTCCCAAATGGACCATTTTTACAGGCAGCACGAATTCCTTTTTCACCTCAAATACCAAAATGGAGCAGGGAGTTCTCAGAAAATACACCCCCAAAAATATATATACAAGCACCTGTGGAAGTCCTCGCTGTCTTTACGTTGTGCCAGGATTGCATGCGGCTGGCGGTAGAATTTTTTGAGGTTTTTTTTTTGCAATAATTGACTATTTCCTGGCGTGGGGGCTAGAGGGAGCTCCAATGCAGCCTTCCCAAAGCTTTCCCGATAAATTCCTCCTGCCTGGCTTAGTCCATGGAGCGGCAGAGGACAGGTGGGAGGAAGCCAGCTCGATTTACTTCTGCATTCTGTGACCACTGGAGATGGGATATATGGATATATATGGATATATATGGATATATATGGATATATATGGATATATATGGATATATATGGATATATATGGATATATATGGGGATATGTGAATATATATAGGTATATATGGATATATATGGATATATATATATGAGTATATATGGGTATATATGGATATAAATGGGTATATATGGATATATATGGATATATATGCTAGGATGCCCTACAGTCAATGTCGGTTTTATATTTTATAACTATTATCATAAAAGCTGTCTATAAATTTTATAATTCTTACCCTAAATACACTGTTGGTTTGTGCCCCCACCTTTCTGGAGTGCAATGCAGGATGTGTCCCAGGGCAGGTTTGTGTTTAATAGCACAGGAAAAGCCACAGGGGATGTGTTTGACATCCCACTGTCACTGGTGGTTCTTTAGGAAGGGGTATGAGGACAAGACAGACACACAGCAACACCTCTCCTAGGCTAGCAGGTTTCCAAATAAAGAAATTGATAATTAAAAGGTATGAAACAATATGATTCTATAGATTTTATTACTGCCAGATAGACATATCTGCTGTTACATCAACAGAAAATTCAGTTTTATTATTCTACCTCTGCTGAAGTAGTTTATAATAGTTAAGTGTGTCACACCTGTGTGAGGTGTTTGGCATTCTGAGCCTCTCCTCTCATTTTTCATGACGTTGTTTAGTGGCGTGGGGGGTGTTCAGTTGGAAGTTGGACTTGATGATCCTGGAAGTCTTTTCCAGCCTCAGTGATTCCGTGGCTCAGCTGAGTTTCCCATTTCCTTTTAACTCCCCAAACTGCAGCAGCTGCGTGGGGATGGGAGGACCCTGTCCTGGAGGGGCTGGGCTGAACAGCACAGGGGCTTCATCCCCCTTCCCAGGGTGTTTATCACCATTCTCTGGGTGTTTATCACCTTTCCCTGGGTCTTTATCCCCTTCCCAGGGTGTTTATCCCCATTCTCTGGGTGTTTATCACCTTCCCAGGGCGTTTATCTCCATTCTCTGGGTATTTNCTGGGTGTTTATCACCTTCCCAGGGTGTTTATCTCCATTCTCTGGGTATTTATCTCCATTCCCAGGGTATTTATCCCTATTCCCTGGGTATTTATCCCCTTCCCTGGGTGTTTATCACCTTTGCCTGGGTATTTATCCCCATTCTCTGGGTATTTATCCCCATTCTCTGGATGTTTATCACCTTTGCCTGGGTATTTACTCCCATTCCCAGGGTGTTTATCCCCATTCCCTGGGTGTTTATCACCTTTGCCTGGGTATTTATCCCCATTCTCTGGATGTTTATCACCTTTCCCTGGATATTTACTCCCATTCCCTGGATATTTACTCCCATTCCCTGGATATTTACTCCCATTCCCTGGATATTTACTCCCATTCCCTGGATATTTACTCCCATTCCCTGGATATTTACTCCCATTCCCTGGATATTTACTCCCATTCCCTGGATATTTACTCCCATTCCCTGGATATTTACTCCCATTCCCTGGATATTTACTCCCATTCCCTGGATATTTACTCCCATTCCCTGGATATTTACTCCCATTCCCTGGATATTTACTCCCATTCCCTGGATATTTACTCCCATTCCCTGGGTGTTTACCCCCATTCCCTGAGTGTTTATCCCACTCCCTCCCCTCCTGGCAGAGGGAAGGGGCTCTGGGTTCTCAGGCTGAGCCCAGGGATCAGGGGGCTCCAGGGATCACTGGGATCAGGGATCCCTCCTTGTGATGAGCTGCCACAAATGGATGGCTGAGGAGAGGCAGAACCCCACCGAGTCCACCCACGAGGAGAAATGCCATTAATGAGTTCAGGGAGTTTTTCTGGCTGTGTCTGGATCCACTGCAGCCTCCTGCTCCCAGCTGAGAGCTGACCTTTGGTGACTCGGCCCTGCCACCATCCAGCTCCCTGCCCACAACCCAGAGATGTCCAGGCACTGACCCTTCAAAGAGACCTTGGGGACCTTCTTGGGGATGGGAGGGACTCGTCAGAGGCAGTCAGTTTTGTTTTCAGCAGCAGGATGCTACAGGGTCAGAAGGAGAGAGCAGCTGTGCAGCTGATGCAGAATGAAACAGAGTCACAGGGTGGGTTGGGCTGGAAGGGACCTGAAAAATCAGGGACATCTTCTCTGGACCAGGCTGCTCAGGCCCCACCCAGCGTGTTCTGGTTCCATAGGGCCACTGGCCCTATGGAACCAGAACACGCTGGGTGGGGCCTGTGCAAGGCCAGTGTTTGGTGTTAAAGTTTTTATGAAATAAAGGTGCTGACACGGGGGGGTTTGATGGGCCAAACCCCCTTCTGTGTGCCCAGCCAACACCTTTATCTGCCATCAGTGTTTTATCTCAGTTGGGTCTGTAAAATGCAGGTGTTGCTGGTTTCCCTTTAGACCTGAGATTTGAGAAAATATGAAAACAATCTGTATTTGCTAAACAAGCTGGGAAGCTGGAATTTCAAATAACCAAAAGCTGTTTCTCTGATTTATGTTTACTTCCCATATTCAAGTGAAAATGGGCAAAACAATATAATGAAAAATATGTCCCTTTCTAATTTCTAGGGTTTCAAGCAAGTCCTTCCTGTTCCATACCCGCTCAAGTATTTAGCTTTTTTTAATGTTATTTGTGTGCTCTTTGGCCTTTAATGAGCTTTGGCTGATGCATTCCTAGAACAAATGCATAAAATCGACCCAATTTATGACCCATTAATGTAAGCATTTTATCCTAAAGAAATTATGTCACATCTCATTCACCTCAGAATTTTTTTTTTTTTCCGAGCCAATCACTGAAGCATTACACACCTGAAAATGAGATAGCGTTCAAATCCATCTTGCTCTCTTCAATTAAATTCATTTTTACGGAGAATTCAATTAGTTGTAATTGCTGCTTTATGACACGCTTTTGCCAGGGGCTGGGGTGGTAAGATAATTAATCTCGATCAGGAAATGTTACTCAAATCATTTTCCTTTGTCACCCAGCGAGGGGTGTCATTAATCAGGAGCTGTCTCCCGACTTCCAGCACCGTCCTGGCCGTGGCAGATGGCCCTGACAAACCAGTTTGGTTACTGGGGTCATGGGGGGGGTCTGATTGAAGCCACCTCACTGTGTCCTTTGTTAGGGTGGCTCTGAGCTGTGCCCACCACTCTCAGCTTCCCAGAGAGCTGCAGGTGCCTCCAGCATCCAGCCTGGGCTTGAGGTGTTCTTCAGGAGCCCACCAGGAGATGTATTCTGCTTCAATACTCAACTCAACACTCAACTTCAGTATTGAGTCAGCTGCTAAAATTGTTCTTCTTTCTGATTTAAGGGAGCTCACTGAAAAGTTTTGTGTTTAATTTTATGCTGGATTCCAAGGGAGATGTGGACAGGAATGGTCCTTGGGTTGATTACCTCAGCGCTTCGAGGGAAGGAAATTGCCAGGGCTAAGGCAAGGAAACAGCCACTGCTCTTAAAAGTGAAGCTGAAAACAACAAATAGGCATTATCAACTCACTGGATGTTTTTTATCAAAGACTGAAGGATGATCAAAGAGCCATGGAGGGAGGCAGAGGTTTATGGGTGTAGTGGAGCAGCAGGAAACCCAAGGCTTCATTGCAGATGAGGCCAAATGAATGCTGAGCTCAGCTTTCAAGCTTCATTTAGGGACCTGTCTCAGCCCCACAACACTCAGTCCCCCTGCAGAAAGCCCACGGTTACCTTAGCCAGGAGCAGGAACATTTGGGAGGCAGTTTTTGTTAGTGCCCATGGAAGATGCTTTATCTGTAACTCGGAGTGGGAAAATGTGGGGCTTTGGGGGCTGAAACTGGAGAAGTGGTGCCTCCTCCAGCCAGATGTGTAGGTTTCTGCCAGGTGTTTGTTCCATCTGATTCTCTGGTGTGGAAAAGTTAAATGGTGAAATGGTCTTTGAGTAAAACTGAGGAGTGGGGAAGAGTCATTTAAAGCTTACTTTGACATTTTCTTTCCATGTTCTTTGTGTTTCGAGGGCTTTTCCAAAGGATTTCAGCACTATGGGTGTGTGAATATACACAGAGCATTTTCCAGGTATGGTTGGCCTCCAAACACATCCAGCTGCATCCAGAGGGCAGCCAGAACCTTTGGATGCAGCTGGGACTCCATATCCTGATTTCTGGGTTTGCACTGAAGCTACACGAGTTCTTGTGGGTACAGAGGCACCCTGAACTGTTCTGCTGTAAATACTGGAATTTAGGATGAGTATGGGAAGCACTTGGGAGCTCTTGAATTGTGTAAATCCCATATTCATCTTATTGTGGTTCCAACTGGCTCCTTTTTATGATGAAAATTCAGGGCAGGGAAAATTATTATTTCAGTCAATTGATAAAAGTAAACTGCCAGTCAGCTGAAAAATCCTGTTTCCTTTCAGCTGAGGAGCTGCTCTGTAGTTCCCCATCCCCTTCCCAGCACACACACCACTAACCCCACGTTTTGTTGTTTGGCCACAGAGCTGCTGACGTGGCTCCAGTTGGGTTTGGATCCTGTGCTGGTTTGCTAATGGCACATTATTTAACTTAGATTTGTAAGCCTGTGCTTCCAGAAAGCAATGATGCTTTTAAAACAATCCAACCCTGTTTTTGGCCTGTAGGTTTGAGCCTGCAGAGGAGTGTGATCACTGAAACACTGACTGTGCATGTGGAGTGATAAAGAGGTTGTTTTCTGTCCTTAAAAAGAAACATCATAACCTCTGACAGACTGATAGAGTGCATTAGAATTTAAGCCATTGAATCTGAAATATCTCTGTCAATTTTCCTTTAGAGAAATGATGGGATTAAGATAATAAATGCAGCTTTACTGAATAACAGGGAAGCAGCACGTGGGTTGTAGGTCTTTGAATCCACTTAGCAGCGTGTGTAACTCTGTACATTTCCTGGGAAACAAAAGAGGGATGCTCATTGATCCACGGTATCTTGTAATGTGCTGCTTCTGTGAAATGCTGGGTGATCACAGGAGAGCAGCACTGGTGTGCAGGGGAATATTCACTGATTGGGAGGGGATGCATTGAAATAGCTCGAGAGTCACGTGAATTCTGAAATGGCAATGCTGATGGTTCTGGAGAGCTGCAGGAACGAATGGCTTTGTCATGGTAGGTGATAAATGAGCCCTGGCAGTGCAGGCTGGGCTCCTGCAGCCTGTGGATCTGGGAGGGGGAGCAGGCTCCTGTCCAACCCCGCTGTTCTCCTGTCCCCGTGGGAGCTCCTGCAGGATGCAGAGTGCAGGGTGCTACTCCAGCTGCAGGCGTGTCCCAGCTCCCTCTCTGAGCTGGGCATGCAGGGGCTGCTGATGGGAAGGTGAGAAACAAACCTTTAGCCTATAAACCAGGGGGAAAGTGGAGTGGAATGTGTCCCTGAGCCAGCCCTGAGGTGCCAGCAGGAGCTGTCACGGTGTGCTCAAACACCCCTGCAGCACTTGCAGCCTGCAGGAACAGGCTCAGTTTCGAGTGATGCTGTTGTAAGTCTGTCTCAGGATGTGATGTGGCCAGTTTGGGGTGTGCTTATTTAGTATTCACCTTGGTGAGGTTTTTACCCTCCCCTGCATCACTCACACAGAGCTGCTGGAAGCTGTTTTGGGAGGACAGTGATAGAGCTGGCAAAGGGACACGTGAGATTCCAACATTTTCAATCACGCATCCAGTTCAGGTTTACTCAGCAGCCTTTGTTTTCTGCTGTTTTTCAGTGGGGTGATCTCCAATGCCATGGGAGGACACTTGGAGGATGGGATGTTTGTGCTCCCTGGGTGGGTCCTGGTGTGGGGAATTGTGCAGGGTGTCTCTGAGTGCTGAGGCTGGGCTCTTTGCTGAGATATTGCTCACACAGGGTGGAGCAGTTTGCCTCACTCAGGTACTCTCAGTGCTCCACTCACAGTCAGCAAGGAACCTCTCAGATGAGGTGACAGTGCTGTGGGATTTGTGGCTCTCATCACTTTCTGTGATACACAAACAAAAAGGGGAAGCTGCTGCTGGCCAGGGACACCAGTGAGGACTTCTGGTGGAGAGCAACTCTGTCCAACCATGTTGTTGAACAAGACGTTTTCAAACACTTCAGCTCTCAGATTACATTAGCAGGCTGGACCTCGGCCTCACAGGGGATTAAACATAGATCTGGAAGCTTTAATGTCTTCAAATTGAGTTATATACAATTGGCTGCTGCTATCACAGCTCTCCTTCTCTTCCTTCTTTGGAAAACCTCAATTCCCACGTTGCATGTACGGGTTGGGTTTTGTTTTCAAGGTTCTAAATTTGAGCTGCAAATAGTAGTGAAGCTTGTTAATAAACATCTGATCTCTGTGTAACTCTGGGAATAAGTGCAATTTAAATGATGGGCTTCACTTCTAACAAAGCCAAAACCACATCACTGCAATATTTTAATATGAAATCAGTTCCTCTGGCAAGATAGCACCTTGAAAAACAATGCTGGGTAGATGTCGAGCAGATAATAAATTCTAAACTGCTTCTTGTCATTGGGGTGGGTCCCTGATAAAGATATTTTTTCTCAGAATTCAGGGCTTTGGGGACTTGCAGCTCCTTTGGAAAACCCAGCAGAAGGCTGGGCTGTCTGAATACCAGGCAGACACAGCAATGAAATCCTAAACAACAGGGCCATTAACCTCCAGGTTTTATTGTTGGATTAATTAAGCTCGTGGCAGTTTTTGGGAGTTAATTTTTCAATTAGCATTTTCACTGTACACTGTATGTGTTACTAGAAAACACAAATTACAGCGTTTCTGCTAAAAGAAACTTCTCCAGGTCCCCCCGTTGTTACTCCTGCAGATGGCTCTAGGAAGGCAGGCCCCAAGTTTGCAAGCACAAATGGGTTTTATTTAATGTAATTCTCTTGTCCCTGCACAGAAATTCAATTTTACTTTTGCACAGTGTTCTGAAATCACTGAAGCCAGCTGGGCCTTGCTAGTCTGGCTGTTTCCTCCTGGTTTTCAGGGTCATGTTGGGCTTTGTTTCCTAGACATGGCTTTTCTTACAGACCTAAAATCTCTTTGAGACACTGTGATTATACTTTGGTTTGGAGAGCATGTTGTAAAAACGAGTGTTTGGGCACCCTTCTGTGTGAGTGACCTGGGCAAACAAGCTGTGCTCTGAGGACAGATGATAGGAGCTTTCCAACTTGGAGCCAGTTTCCATTCCCAGTGCTGGGAGCACTCTAGAGCCAACAAGGGTCCAGCACATTCCCAGCCTTGGGAATGCAAGTCACTCAAGCCCCAAGCAAGGAAAGCTTTTCATTTCTAAGAGCAGCATTGAGCACGTGTTTAAATACTTTCTTGTCTAAATGGTTCATTGAAATATTTGGGAAATGGATGAGAAGAGAAAACGAGAAGCAGGAATTTCCGTGGTGTCCTTTAAGGCCCTTCCCTCTGAAAGCTGCCTCTCCATAGGTGAGCAGGGCTGGTTCTTTAAGCACAGCTGTTGAATTGTCTGTCTGACAGAAAGGTTTAACTCCAAGTGTATTTTCAGGGGGTGTTCCAATGAGTGCCATCAATGGAGTGCTGTTTCCCCCCTGCCCTACTTCCCCACCCAATCCTGCAGAATCCTCTGCAGTGGGGCTGTTCCACTTCCAGCTCTACAGTCAGACAGGTTTGCAGAATTGGATCTGCCAAATGCAGCTGCCAGAGGCACTCCAGCTTCCCTGGGAGCCTCTGCCTGTGCTCCATCCCTGCTCCATCACTGCAGAGTGTCCCAGGGAAGGGGACAGGCTGGGAGCATCGGTGCATCCACCCTGGCCACTGTGGCTGGCAGTAGCCCACGGCAGTGCCAAGGCCAGGGGACAGGAGGGAGGAGGGCAGTGCCCTGCCTCTGGTGCCTGGCAGTGCCTGGAGTCACTCACGCTGCACTAATTAATGCAGGCCACGGCTGCACGTCTGATAAACGATGCTGCAGACAGAGCGAGGTCCCTGCAGGGCTCCCAGCCACACATCCATCAGATGGCTCCGAGCTCCTCATTAGCTTCTGCTCTGTGATATCCACATGAGGATTTCCCACAGCCCGTTCCTTCAGGGCCGTTTGTTTGGGAGATTGGGCACAGGAGTGTGACGGGAGCTGAGCTGTGAGCCCTGGGTCCCTTGAGCTCAGGGCACTTTGGGGTTTTTTGGGAATGTGTCCTCCCTGATGGCTCAGCAGATCTCTGCCAAGGGGTGATTTCCTTTGAATGGCTGGATTATCAGTTCCAGTTTTGTTTCTGAGGGATGGGGTGTCCTGGCGGAGTACAATTCTGTCACCTTCTTTTTGCCTGTTGGGATTGGATGCTTTGGGCTTTCCTTCCAAAATGGAGCACTGAGACTGGGATCTGTGGTGTGCCAGACCATCCTTAAGCAAGGGTAAAGATTTCCATTTGCTGAAGCTGCACTTTGGAGTATAAAGAAATAATTTAGTCCTCGTTTGTGTGCGAACGTGTGGAGTATCACAGCACCAGCGATGCCTTAGGTTTTAACTTTTCTATTTTCAAATCCTGTACTGCTCAGAGTGTAACTCTGAAGTTCCTTGGAGCCTGTAATTCCTGCTCTCTCGTACTGGGCAGACAGAACAAAGCCTCTCCAGGCTTTGCCTTCAAGGACAGCCAGGCTGTTTTTAGGCCCAAAATGTGCAAACCAAAGATTCTAAGGGGGGCAAGCTGAGGGGAGTTACATCGTTAAACTGGGGCTTTAATTGGAGAATTAACCCTGATATGCAAATGATCCAAACCTATAAAAGTGTGAAGAACTCGTGACCTGGGGTCCATCTTGGGGTCCAATTTTTGGAAGCAGCCTCTGGCTCCCCCAGGGTGTACCTTGAAGGCCCTTCAAATAAATACCTGTCTTTATTCCCTTACTCTTGTCTAGTCTTTGTTTCTAGGTGGCTGCAGGAGGCATCACCAGCCTGCAGTGAGCAGTTTTCTCTTTCTTCCGTGTGCTGCCAGCTCCTAGGAATAATAAACTGTGCCAAGCAGCAGCAATTATTCGCTGAGCAACACCCCAGACAGGGTCTTAAATATTTAATGTATTATTCTGCATTCCTTCCCTCAGTGTGAGAGGGATGCAGTACCACAGAGCTGCGAGCACCGAGGGTCTGACAGAGCTCTGAGCTGCCTTTTCCCCTCACACCCCCTGTGAGCTGCTGCCTGCAGACAGCATATCTTTGTACTCTGATGCTCCGAGTGAATCTCCCTTCTTAGCCAAAAGATGATATATTTAAGCAGTCTTTATTTGGGATCAAGCTGGGAGTTTGCTTCAACTGCAATTATTTCATCTGTCACCGCTGCGCGTTTTCGTGCCAGAAGAATATCTTGGCTTTTCTCAAACTGGATATTTTTCTGGCTACTTGCACGATGTGTGCTTGTGCTGTGTGGTTATTTGTAGCCTCTGCCAGCAGTAAGAGAGGTAGTGCTGGGGTCCCCTCTGTCCTCTGGTGAGCAGCTAATGAAGCAGTTGCTGCCATCTGCACTGATGGGAAAGGACTTTCCCACCCCAGCTCAGCATTATCCAAGCAAATTGAGCCCCGAGGGCTGGAGGCTGCCCAGGGGACCCTGAGCAAGGGGAGGCAGCTGGACTGAGCCATCAGTGTGGGGACTTCCCCCAGGATTATCCACTCAGCCCAGTAAGAACCTCCTCAGAACTTTGCCCTCCATCAAGAGAGGTAAAAGCGAGGCTGATGCATGGGCAGGGGCTGGGCTGTCCCTGTTCATCCATCTCAGCAGGAGCACAGTTCTGGGTGCCTCTGCCACGCTGGGGCTTGCTGCAGGCACAGGGACATCTTCCAAATGCCTTAGTGACTCACACTGTCACTGCTCCACACCGAGAGGCAGGAGCTGAAGGGTTCTGTAGCAGTCCCAGGTCAAAAACACTCCTTATCTGTTGTCATGGCTGAGCAAAGCACCACTGCAGCTTGTCAGTCCTCCAGTGTTCATTCCCTACCCTCTCCGAGTCACACAACACAAGGAGCTCCATCTTAGACTATTTCCAGAATAATCTTCAATGATACTGATTTTTGTGTTGACAAAAAAGTTTCTTTCATCACAAAAAAAAGCAAAATAAAGCAGGGCTTTGTATCATGGCTCGAGGTGCCAAGAGCCGATTGTGTGTTCACTTCAGTCTGCTAAAACATCGTGGAATAGGATCTTTTAGACACCCAGTTGCTGGGAATGCTCTCTGCTCACCACACAGTGCCAATGGCAAGAGTTGGAGCCTGTGCCCTTGTTCTGTGCTCCAGGACAGCACTCTTGTCTAGAATTGTGTGTGTAGTTTCTGTCTGTGGATACCAAAAGGCTACTGCCTGAATTTAGACCAATGATTTCTTGGAAATATTTGTGTTTTCTGCTGCATGATGCACTGCAGAAGTGGGCTGGTCAGGATTCCTGTGCTGATGGACACAGAGGGAAGCTCTAGGCAAAGCCCCTCATCCAGGAGCTGTGGATATCCATTCTTTGGATAATCCTTTTAGCCTTGAAAGCAGCTGTTACCACCACCAATTACACACATTTTTCAGGTTTCATGCTGACCACGTTAGCAGTAAATAACCCCACTGTGTGCCCAGTTTAGCTGCCACCATTCCCCTGCCTTTTCCCTGAAATGTCAGGAATTTGCATGACGAGGAGATGGCGTTCAGCTGAGTCATGAGTGAAACTGGGGCAGATTTCCTCCAGTCCCCACCTGGAAGGACCTTGCAAACTCCATGGAAACAAAGTGGAGATACAAAACAGCCCCCGGGGTGGTTCGGAGCATTCCCTGATCATTCCAGGCACTTCTGCAGTTTGTGCTCTGTCTCAGCTCAGTTTTCATTCAAAGCCTTGGGCATAATTCTGCACTTAATGGCACTTTGGGAATTTTTTTAATATCTTTATTAATACCAATGGAAATTATACATACATAGACAAGTCTGTTATATTTAACAATATCTTTTCAATGTCTTCGTCATTAGGATGTGTTTGTGCTTCTTTCTGGGCTAAAAATGTCCTGAGCCAGTGCCCATTGGGAATAAACAGGATTTTCAGACCTTCCTGCTCACTTTCTTCACTGCAGCGCAATATTTTATTTTCCTGTCCAATTAATTTGTTAAAAAGCGAAACAAACCAAAAAACCCCGTATTTTGAAGTAATCTAAATGAGATGAATTTTTATTATTCCTGAAGTGAACCTGGGTGCAATGAGATATTTGGTTTGCTGCAGCTTTAATGACATTGTGTTCAGAATCTGGGTTATTTTTATGTTTTAAATTAACTTTCCATCTTTGAGCAGTTTGGAAAGAAACCAAGAGACTTACATGGGATTTTAGCTGGAAAGAAAGGAGTGATGATGAGATTATACTAAAGTTATTCTTTAAAATAGTCTTTAAAATAATCTTTAAATTCAATAAGAATTAGTTAACTTTCTGTACCCCAAATCCAGATCTTTCGGTAGAATTTAAACTTAATTTCTCCTGGTTTTGCTGGGGGATTTTGTGGCCACTAAACATTGGTTTTCATCATGTCAGACTACTCCTGAGGTTTTCCACAATGCCAAGTTGAGTGTGTGGGTGGGTGGCCAGGTGAAAAGGCTGGGCTATGGCCATTCTGGGGCTGTAATCCTCTTTTTTAGGGCTTGTTTTCCACCTTTCTCCCCACAGCGAGCTGTGTGGGGATCTGTCTCACCCAGGGGATTTCTCCACATCACCTCCAGAAGCTTTTCCTGTCTTGGACACTGCTTCTATATCTGATCTTCACCTTAAAACCCCCCATATATAAGTTGCACCGGGGGAGGTTCGGGTTGAATATTAGGAACAATTTCTTCACTAGAAGCTTTACCAAGCCCTGGCAGAGGCTGCCCAGGGCAGTGCTGGGATCAGCATCCCTGGAAGAGCTCAGAAAACATCAGGATGTGGTGCTGAGATGACCTGGCAGTGTCAGGGTGATGGTTGGACCCATCCTGGAGGTGTTTCCCAGCCTTGGTGGTTTGTGGCTCTCAGAGGGGTGTTTTTGCTGGGAGCTCTGCTTCTCCCATGAGTTTTTAGATCCAGAAACTCTCGTGCCTCTCCTGGCTGAGGGTTTGGGTGCTGGGGAGCATCCTTGGGTGCCTGACTTGGGGAAGGAATATCAGCATTCCTGATGAAGCTGCAAATCCTGCTCCTTGGGGTTGTGTCAGGAGTCCCCGAGGTCAGGAGCACTCCGGGTCAGTCAGCACCACAATCAAGGGGCTGGGGCTAATCACTGCTCATTAGCATCTCCTCTGTATGCACAGAGCATCCCTGCTGCACGACCACACCAGCTGAGAAATATTTAAGGCTAGCACCAGGGGCCAAAACTGCTCAGAGCAGATTTTTTTCTTTTTTTTTTTTTTGCAAGTCTGGGTTCAAAGCAAGGCAAAAAGCCCGGCTCAGTGATCAGGCTGGCACCTCCAGAGCACACGGAGGGACGCTGGAAACGCAATTAGAATTAAATGAAGTTCACCCTTTTCCCTTGTTAAACTAACACCAGCCACAAAGCCAGCATATGGGAGCCACCCCCTCAAAATTCAGCTCTATTCACAAACCTTGAACTGGGAAAGCAAACAAATTACAGGGTGGCACAAGCTCCCCAAAGCTATTGTAAAGCTCCAGTGCTTTAGTTAAAAGCTATTTGGACAATATGGTTTGTTTCCATTCCTGTGCAGCTGATTTTTGCTGCTTTTACGGCCTCCTCCCTTCGCACCACCCTGTTTGTGTTTGTAAACAAATTAGGAATTTTGGGATTCAGGGTTAAGATTTTCCACTGATTTATGAATGCCCGTGTAAATGTAATTAATGCAGTTCTAATGTGAATTTTGTGAACCTCCACAGACTGTACATGTTTATGGCTATGTGAGCAAAGGCTGATCTATGGCCATTTGTGTAAGGGCTGGAAATGGATAAGTGCAAGTGACCCTTTAAAAATGATGGGGCTTTGGCTGGTGTTTTATTACAGCCTGTGAAAAAAAAACTGGCTTCACCCTAAAAATTTAACTCTGTGTTTTATATATATATATTTTATCATAATAAACCTGGAGTCATGCTCAGTGAGAGCACGGGTAATTAATAACACCACCCTGCATGTTAAATACTGCTGCTCAAAAATCAACGTACTCAGAAAACTTCCTCAGTGCTTACAGTATCTCACCTGAACTTTGTGCTGCAATAATTCTGTGGAACAACTCCACAGCTGCCTTTTTGGGTAGAGAGCAGAAAGGCTCAGATTATCAAAGCCACTCACGTAGATGCTTTTAGAATATTGAAAATTGATCAGGTTGCGACTAATTCAGACAAACGTTTCTCTAATTCCCCTTTCTCTAACCTAGGAAAGGGCTGTTGGGTTTCTTGTTTGGGTGTTTATTTTTACTCTCATGTTTAATGGCATGCTAAGTACTCTGAAATGTCAATAAGGAGGAGGAAAATGTAAAGTCATTGATGCTTAAGGACATAGCATTTTTGAATAGTTCATGCTTTTAATTTGGTTTATACTTTAATACTTTGTAATTTTATTCTTTTGCTGTCACCTCAGGACTTCACTGGAAACAGGAAGCAGCATCTCAACTGACCCACTCAGGTACCGTAGCAGTCATAGATGGTAGTTTTAGGTTTGAACTGACAGAAATGCCCTGTTCTGTATCAGCTGCACATCACTCAACTTCACCTTGCAGTGCACAGCCAGCAGAGGCACTGACCTCATAGCTGGATTTTCCTAAGAGTGGATAATTTACTCTTCTCCAGGATTTCCGACTTGAAATTCAGTTCTAGCTTCAAACCCTGTGTTTGCTCTGGGAGGAGCACGCAGGGGAGGGACAGAAGGTGTGCCTGTGCACAAACCATCTCTCTCTCAGGTTTTTATAACCTTTGTGCTGGCAGTATTTGTCCTGTCCCCCTGTCCTGGCAGTATTTGTCCTGTCCCCCTGTCCTGGCAGTGTTTGTCCTGTCCCTCTGTCCTGGCAGTGTTTTTCCTGTCCCTCTCTCCTGGCAGTATTTGTCCTGTCCCCCTGTCCTGGCAGTGTTTTTCCTGTCCCTCTCTCCTGGCAGTGTTTTTCCTGTCCCTCTCTCCTGGCAGGTCCGTGCTGCTTTGGAGGAGCAGTTCTGTGGAGATGTCACCCCTGCTTCTGTTGCTCAGCATTTTGATAAAAGCACCCACCCTTCAGAGGGCTCTGTCACAGGAGGCACTGCCAGAGCTGGGATTTTACTTTGATCACTCCATTTAGAAAGAAATGCTTAGCCCTGTTAACACTGCATTTCAAATGGGTGCCTTGCATCTTTTATTCTCATCCCTGCACATTGAAAAGTGCATCAAAGGCCCAGACTTCCTTTGATAAAGCTGGGGCAGAGTCCCTCCCTCTCAAACTGGCAGCTGTTTTGGTGCAAGTCCTCCTTTGGAGATGTTCTGGGTTGAGGATGTGACTTTTTCCCACATGATGTCATTTTAACCTCGCTTGAACAAAACGGTGGGAGCCCGTTCTGTTTAACCTTATTCAAATCAAGGCCCCCCTGTAATTAATCTTCCATTATTACCCAGTGTAAAGTCTTCTGAGAGTGAAGCGTTTGCCTTGTTGCCATTTCCTAAGCAGCCACCCTCTCTGCTGTGATGTTCCCTTTGTGCTCAGCACAGCAGCCCTGGGCCACGTTCAGTCCCCACTGTTCTTCTGTCCCATTCCCAGTGTGATGGGAACACTGGGCCTTTGTCTGCCAGGACAATGCAGGGAACAATCCCAACTTCCCCCCTCTCTGCTCCTCTGAAAATTCATGTTATAAGGAGCATCATGGTGCTGGGGTGTGATTTACCAGAGCCAGGTATCACTGCCACCTTTATTGCAGCCTGGAAATAGATTTTATTGCAATTTTTTTCCTTCCATCGAGTATTTTTTTTTCTGTGGGAGGAGGGTATCAGTGAGGAATATGGAAGAATTAGATGTATGCAGTAAATGCTTTTGAATGTTGTGGATTGGGCTGAAATAATACCTGGAAGTTACCAGATGAGGATGTAAAAATGCCACTCTTTAACTACAAATTGAGTAATTTTGTGAAGTTTAAAAAATCGGGAGTGAAACAATCACAGAGGAGACGCTGAAAAAAACTGTTCGGATGTTATCAGGTAAAACTGTGAATTTTTCTTAGAGTTAAACAGTTACTGGGGGAAGAACATGTGACATCTAGTCCACTTCAGCAGCTCAAACAAGCCTGCTCTGGAGCTGTAATTAGACAGAATTAAGGCCATTATTTTTAAGTACAATGAAAGATAATAGAAGACTTCTTGTTAGTGGATGTGTTCTCATGAACCTGTTGAGCAAATTGGCCTTTGAACAACCCAGAAAATGGGATGTACCAATTAACATGGCCCCACTCAGTGTCCTGTCAAGTATTTCCTAGTCAGGGTACTCTTTTTGCAGATTGCTCACGTATTTCCTGTCCCCATCACAAGGCACATTTGCCCTCAGTGAACCACTCTTCTAAATCTCAGTGCTGGAAAGAGTAAAGGTAGTGTGAAAAGTTTTCTTATGTCCATTATAAAGAGGAAAATATGTAAAAATTGGTGTATTTTATGTGTGTGTGTATTGGTTGGCACAATTTCTTTTGTAGCCTGCACAGGATTTATTCTGGATATTTTGAGTTGGCCTCTGCCAGCTTTCAGCTGGCATCTGAAAATATTTTGTTTCCTAATATCTAAATCTTAATGTGGCCCCCCTGGAGGGTTGAATTGCCAGACCTGTTCCAAATGAGCTGGAAATTCAAACGTTTGAGCTTTGCAGATATTTGGGGGCGGATTTGTCATCTTCTATAGCAAATGGATCAGCCAGAGGTTGTGTGAGCTCAGGGACAGCTGTGCCCCAAGGACAGTCAGGATTTTGAGAACAGCAAAGTCCTTCCTGCCCTTCTCCATGGATACTTTGGCAGCTGAGTGGCTTAATCACCAAAAATAAAGGGTAGTATCAAATGATGATTAGAATTCATCCGTGGGGGAGTGCATAACTCTGCGAGCTGTCTGAAGCCAATGAACTTTGTTTTGAGTTTCTGGAAGGTTTCTAGGCAGCAGAGCTGCCCTTCAAGTCAACATGGAAGGGAAAGACCTTGATTTATGTGCTGACTCTCTGGGCATCTCTGCAGAGCTCGTCACCAACACCTTGGGGTGTCCCCTGGGTGTACCCTGGGTGTCCCCAAGCCCGAGGGCTCTGTATGAACACAGCTCCTCCACCTGCCCTGGTGGGGCAGGGATGCTCCTGGGGTGGTACCCAGCAATGCTGAGGGGCAAGGAGGGACTTCTGCTTTGCCAGAGCCTTGAACATCAACATTTGCCTCATTCTTTGAGCAGCCCAGGAGTTTTCTCCCCAGCTTGGATGTGGAGAGCCCTTACTGCCCTTCAGTGCCCTCCCAGCACTCTGTGGTGTGCTGTGCTGTGCTCTCCTGGGAGCAGCGAGGCCTCCAAACCTTCCAGGAAGGAGTTCAGCATCTCTCTGCTTGCCCAAACCCTTTCTTTGTACCCCTGCTCTGTATTCCCCCACTTTTTAATGTGGTGTGTGCAGGGTATCACGGATGAATATGGGATCCACACTGTCTGGGTCCCGTGAAATTCCCGAGCTCCACGACACACAAATGGCTACCATGGAAATTTTTGTGTGTGGCCACTCGAGTATTTCACCCTGGAGTCTTGAAAGACTCGTGGAAAACAGTTGAACTACTACAGTTCCTGTGCTCCACCTCAGTAGGGGGATACACTGTTTTTCTGGGGAAGTGAAATATTTTTCAGGAATGTTCCTGGCTTGTCACTCTAAAAGTTAAACTGAGTAAATACCAGCAGTTCAATAGATGTATTTTGTGAAAGATTGTCACCAGACAAGTCGATTTTCCTGATCTGCCCAACTTTTGAAGCCAGTACACCAGGAACTCCAGCAGGCACTGGCTTCATGCTGGGGTTATTTCATCCCTCAGTGGATTGTTTTCCTTCAGCCTCAGAGCTCCAGGGGCTGGCAAGAAAACCACCCCTAAAAAAGGAGGTGGTGCAATGTTCGATTTCCACTTGGCCCTTTTTGTAGTGGCTGTTTTTGAAAGCCCTGTCAGAGGCTGAACTCTGAGTGACTGCAGAAATTCTCAGCAAACTGCTCACGGCTCCAGCGCTGGAGCAGCAGCACATCCAAAAATCCCTGCTTGTATTAGGCCTGGGAATTCTGAGTCAAAGGTTTCGGTAAATGCCTTTCTGAAAGAACCAGTTCTATATCCCGGGTGAGCGTGAGATGAAGCTTAATTTCCTTTGTTGTTTTCCTCTGGAAGACAAGTGAAAATGAAGAACGTGTTGAGAGCGTGGGGCTTTTCATTTGCAAAAGTCCTAATTAGCATTTTCTCTGCATGCAGTGTGGGATAATGGGGGCTGGATGCTGTCAGGAAATCCATGGGTACATGGCTCCTATGCTCTGAGCCCACTGCTTAGAAATAGATAATTAAGGTGATAAATAGTATTTTTTTTTTTTTTTTTTTTTGCTGGAAAGGATATGATGCTGAGAAAGAAATTGCTTTGCAATGTGAACAGACAAAGGATAAGTTTCCTGAAAAGTCTCATTTCATGATCAAGTCTTTGGCTGGCGTCTCTTGAGCTTACTTGTCTCGGGCTGGCTTTCTCCTTTTTCCTTGATCCTGGGAATAGCTGCCCTTGATTATGGGATGTGACCAGTTTTTTCTTTCTTTTTTCCTTCTTTTTTTCTTGGAATATAAAAAAATTCGAACACAAAAATGGTACAACAGGGAAAACTCAATTTCTTTTCTTCTTTATTTATTTTTTCTTTTTTTTCTTCATTTTCTTGTGCTGCTTTTTTGTGAAAACAAAGGAAAAAGGATTTCCCATTACCCTCTTGGCACTACCAAACCCAAGGCAGGAGGCAGTGCCAGGAGGTTGGGACTCACTGGGTCTCCAGGGCCTTCCCTCAGTTCCTCTTTAGATAAAAGTACCCTGGAGAACAGGGGATGAAAAGCAGGGATGAAAGATTTTTGATAAGAAAATCTAAATATCCTTACCGTGATAGCATCAGTGACTTGAAAATTGCCAAGTTAACGAAGCCCAAGGGAGTAAGAGTCCAGGAAGAAAAACAGGCTTGGATTTGGGCAGTGTTTTGTGTTGTTGGGGGGTGATGTTACTTCTCACAGATATCCAGTTGTGTTGCTCAGGAATCACCAGCTCTGGTGCTGCTCTGGAAGAAATCCCAGCAAATAAGTGCTGGCAGCACAAGGAAAGGGGTACTTGAAAGAGAATCTTCACAAGAAATTATTTCTAATGGCCCAAATCAAACACATTTTTTCCTGCAAGTTGCTTTTCTCATGACCTGGTCATTCCCACCACCTGCCCTGGCCTGTACAAGGTGTTTTTGGGGAATTACCACACAAAGTGTGACCCTGTTTAAGTGTAACCCGCTGATTTCTTTACTTCACTAAAGAAACTGCTAATCCTTACTCAAATATATTTATAATTTCATTTAATTAAACTTACACAAAGCAGTTTTCTAAGAAGATGCAAGGCACTTCTGTAACTGCACAGTGACAGTGAGGAAAACCAGAACCCCTAAATATAGCTTCTATAGATCCCTAAATATAGCTTATTATCCAGGCACTAGGGGAACTAGACAGGTCCACATGGGAAAGAGCCTCAGGTTGAGGCTCAGGGGTTTGGTTTTCTTTGCATATTTTTAAAACAGTGTTAAAATTCTTGTGGCTTTTTGGGGAGGGGATTGTGGGGGTGTTTTATGGTTTATTTGTTTGGTTGGATTTTTTGTTTGGTTGATTGTTTGTTGGTTTTGTTTCAAACTCTTGTCCAAGTGCCAGAGTGGTTTTGAAGTATTTCTTGAGACTCTGCTTTTGGTTTTGTTGTTGGAACTGTGGAACTCTTTCAGTTCCTCTGTTACCTGTCTGACAGCGTTGCAAGCTGTAGCCTGGATGTTTCCTGTGAGTGATTTTCAGAAACAAAACTGACAGATTGTAATTCCTGGAAAAGTAAACTTATGGCAAACTGGATTTAAGCGTTGGTTGGTCTCCACCTCTCTGGGGTTCTTCCCCCAGAGGGTGCTGGGCACTGCCCAGGCTCCCCAGGGAATGGGCACGGCCCCGAGGCTGCCAGAGCTCCAGGAGCATTTGGGCAGCGCTGCCAGGGATGCCCAGGGTGGGATTTTGGGGTGTCTGTGCAGGGCCAGGGGTGGGACTGGGTGGTCCTTGGGGGTCCCTTCCATCCCAGGATATTCACAGAATCCCAGAATGATTTGGGTTGGAAGAGACCCTTAAAGCCCATCCAGTGCCACCCCTGCCATGGCAGGGACACCTTCCACTGTCCCAGGCTGCTCCAAGCCCTGTCCAACCTGGCCTTGGGCACTGCCAGGGATCCAGGGGCAGCCACAGCTGCTCTGGGCACCCTGTGCCAGGGCTTCCCCACCCTTATATGGAAGAATTCCCACCTAATCTCTAATCTAACCCTACCCTGTGTGATTCCATCCCCGGATTCTCCCCCTTGGCAGTTCACGTTGGGATAGAGAGGAAAGAAGAAGGAGGAGTGAGTTGGTAGAACTGGGCCATGGTAAAAGAATTTTTTTTAAAATTGCGCTCCTGTCTTCTCAGAACAAAAGTCACCCGCCTTTATCGTGCCCAGCAGAGGTTCCGACAGCAAACGCTGCTGATTCTGCCGTCCCCCAGCCCCACAGCTCCCAGCCCGCTGCCTGCGGCTCGGGGGTGGCTCCGGAGCGGCTGCGGCCGCCGGCATCCCCCGGGATGCTCGGCCGGGATTCCCGGAGGGGCTGTCCGTCCCCGCCGGCAGTCTGGCTGGCTGTCCGTGTGTCTCTCCGTCCGTCTGTCTCTCCATCCGTCTGTCTCTGTGTCCGTCTGTCTCCCTGTCCGTCGGTCCGTGCCCGCTCCTCGGGGGCTGTCCCGCAGCCGCCCCGCGGTTCGGGGTTGGTTCATCCTCCCCCCTGCGCTCCCCGGCAAAGCGCGTTGGGAACAAGATAAGCACAATCTGGTGTGTGAGCGGGAGGCTCTGAGCTCCCCGACTGCTTTCTTTTTTTTTTTTTTTTTTTTCCTTCTCCCTTTTTCCTTTTTTCCGCTCTTTTCCCCTCCCCGTCACGAGAAGCCCCCAGTTCCCGAGGTGCCGCAGACAATGGAGCCGATGTGCTGGTACAGGAGGAGCTGATTAACAGAGGGGGGGAAAAAAAAGGGAAAAGGGCAAACGCCTGCAGCCCCCTGTGCTGAGATCACAGCTCTGCTGTGGGTACCGGGCAGTGGTGTCAGAGCCCACCGAGATAATTGGCTGCATTTTCCGGAGTTCTGGGAGCTCTAAGGATGCTTTCCAAGGCTCCATCAAAGCCCGCAGCTGGAATTTATCCACGCTGTTTGTCCAGAGGGCTTTCAGAATGGCCTAAAATAGCCGAAAGGAGAAGTGGGATTTCTGTGTAATACCAGTGATCCCGGTAGGACTGGGGACTTTGGGAGAGATAAACGGCGAGCGGGATCAAAGAGCGCCCATGAATTCGTGTCCTTTGTGCGGCTGCCTCTTTGTATGAGGCTGGGGCTCTGGGGCTGCAGGTGCTGAGCCATGTGCGGGGCTGCCCCACGGCTCGGGGCCGGTCCCACAGCCCGGTGATGCCACCACGGGGACACCAGGCTGCTGCTCCGCGTTTGAGTCATTCAAATCATCACACAAAAGTCTTGTGTTGCTAAAAGCCCGCTGCAGACCACGGTCGCGGCAGCAGGAGTGCTGGAAAATGCTGAAGTTGAAGGCCTTCTGCTTGGATTACTGGCAGTTTTTATGTCTCCAGCCTCTCCATGGTTTCTATAAAAGGTAAGAAAATGTTAACTCTGCAATGCTCTTCAGCACGGGGTGGCTGCACATGGTGCCACCAGGGTTTTTCCTCGCTGTTCTGCTCCCTGGGAGAAGGGAGTGGTAGGCGATTAATGAGAACTTGTGACAAAGATTGTAAAGCCGCTTCTTTTTTTTCTTTTTTTTTTTTTTTTGTTTTAATTGCATTAATTGTCAGCTACTGTTGTCTCTGTGCATGCAGATGTGAAGGTGAGGGTGCTGTTTGGTTTTAACATCTGCTTTAGGTCACATCACCCCAGCTAAGACTCAGTACTTTTTCTTCCCTGATATTTTCTCCTCGGGCACAGTAGCTCGTGCTGTAGTGCCCACACTGTGCACGGGACTGGCAGATGAATTGAAATGTCATGGAAATTTATGTAATGCCGAGAAGACCCTTTATTTCCCCGAGATATTTAGTAATATAACAGTTCATCTTTCCTCTCCCTCCCAGCACAAAGTGCACATCAGGGTCATTCAGAGCAGTGGGCACTTCACTTAGGCAGGTCTGACAGCCAGCTTAAATGATTGATGGTGAATGGTGATCCTAAAGAATAGGTCTGGGTGTCAGAGGCACTGAGCTTGCCTATTTAATGGAACAGCAAAATAAGCAATTCCATTTAACATGTCCCTGAACTTACCCTGATGCTTTTTAATCTAAACTTCGTTTTTCCTTGCTTTTGATTCATGCTGCTAAGCAGAGGGAAAATGGATGGGTTTGAATTTTCTGGGGGGAAAGTGGGGATCCCTTTGCTGTGAACAAAACCCGTGCGATTCTCTAAAACAGGATTCCGTTCTTGTTATGTACACTTTCTGCTCTGGCTACCTATTGTCAGCCTACAGAAAGTGCTTTGTACTAAATGCTAATTGCAGTTGAATTTTTCATGCAGTGGCTGAAGGCTGGAAAAGGGAACTGTTCCAATCTTTTTCAAGGTTTCAGGGGTGCCCCGCACTTTCTGAGTAACACGGGACCCTCATCTGTGACCATTGGCTTGTGAAGTTTCAAAAGATAGCTTTATTCTCCTCTTCTTGCAGCTTTTCACAGATTCCAGCGCCAAGCCAAAAAATCTCCAACCTAGTCCCAGCCCATTGTGATGTTTTCCTTGCTGAGAAACCATATAAAATAATAGAAATGTAGCCAGACTGTTTTGACACAAATAAATACTAAGCTCGAGCTTTCTGTCTTGGATTCCTGGCGAAATCCCAGCTTTGTGGCAAATGAATTACTGAGGAGTTATTCTACATCTCCTAATGGAAGCCTCTGCAATAGGGCTGCCCATTTGTTTCCTTCCAGATAATTAATTTACTTGCCATCTAAACCTGGATGTGCTTGAATCTTCTGTCTGCAGTGTGTTTGCATGAACAGCACTAAAACCAGGCCTTGAGCACTTCAGTACCACATAGAGGCACTTTGTTCTCATCTTTTTGAGAAGAAAAGAAAATTGAAGGAAAGTTGCGACTTCCTCACGTTTGAAACAAAGTAATTTCTTGGTTAAAGCACAAAAAACTGTGAGAAGCAGGTGCTGCAGAATAACAAACCATAAATGCAAGGAAGTTCATCTGAAAAAGAAAGAAAAAAACTTTCTGGAGGCTTTCAATTACTTTTTATTAGTGATTGTAAATTGTTTAAAATGCTCTTGGAAAAGAGCCCAGGGGTAGTGGGGAGGTTCTGTGTGTGCCCTGTGTGTATATTTCCTACTTTCATGTACAAAATGAGGTAACAGATAACCAAAACAGGACTTGGGTAACATTTCCATGGAGTGCCTGTGCTCTTTCCTTCTGTGCACTGCCTGACTCTGATTTTCAGCTGCAGTCGGTGCTCAGAGCTGTGGAAAAAGCTCCTGGTTGCTTTGGAAGCTGTGACTTGCTGTTCCATGGTGGGATGTCCAGCTGTGTTTTCCAGCTTTTGGTACTCGGGGAATTCTTGTGGGTTTGTGTCCAGGGCAGGGAACGGAGCTGGGAAGGGGTTGGAGCAGCTGAGGGAGCTGGGAAAGGGCTGGAGAATTCCTGAGGGAGCTGGGAAAGGGGCTCAGCCTGGAGAAAAGGAGGCTCAGGGGGGACCTTGTGGCTCTGCACAACTCCCTGACAGGAGGGGGCAGCCGGGGGGGGTCGGGCTCTGCTCCCAGGGAACAGGCACAGGACAAGGAATGGCCTCAGGATGTGCCAGGGGAGGCTCAGGGTGGATATGATGGAAAAATTCTTCCTGGAAGGGGTGTTCAAGCATTGGAACAGGGCAGTGACGGAGTCCCCATCCCTGGAAATGTTCAGAAAACACACGGATGTGGCACTTGGGGACGTGGGTCAGGGGTGGCCGTGGCAGGGCTGGGGAATGGTTGGGCTCAATGACCTCAGGGGGATTTTCCAGCCTTAATGATTCAGTGATTCTGGGTCTGCTGCCTGGCCTGGACAATTCTGAGTTTTGGGATCATTTTATCTTGCTGTGGGAGCCACTTCCATGGAAGTGAAACCCATGGGCTTGAGGAGAATTCCGTGCAGGGCGTGTTGGGTTTTGTGGTGGCCCCAGAGCTGTGGGGCTGGGAGAGAGGGAGCACAAGGAAAAGGAACCATTCCCCCTCCCTGGCTGTGGCTGCAGCTGGGGCACTGCAGTGAAACACTGAGCCTGGGTGATGGGACAAAAGAAAACTGGGACAGGTTTTCAAGTTTATTTATGTATACAGCTCCAAAATAGCAAGCTGGGCATGTGGCACTCCTAAAGAAAAGCCAGGTAAGGGCAGACACCACGTGTACAGAGAGAGCTTCTCTAGAGTTTGTTCTCTCAGCACAGCGAGGGAAAGGGAAGATAGGGAAAAATCCACCAGCCACTCTTTCAGTCCATTCCTTAAATTTGTCAGCACCTGCAGTAACCAGGGCTTTGCCCACCCCATGTGTATTCACAGAACAAAGTTACTGCAGGGCAGTGGTGCTGCTGCTTCCAGTAAAGTATTCATAAAGCAGCAGCCTGATTTATCCACGTGTCAGCAAATTGCATAAAGCAAACTGGGGAAACTGGGGTAAAAACCTGCTCCAAGAAATGCTTGGTAATTCAGTGATTCACGAAAATGAGATTCCAGTGCTCTGTTGAGGGCAGTTTGGTCAGAACCCCTCACTTGAGGGCTGATTTTTGTACCCTCTAGATACACACGTGGAGGGTGCTGAGATGAGTTTCTGTGCCAGATTAAAGTGTAAGATGAGCAAATCACCGTGGGGTTTCTGTGGGCTTTGCAGGATAAACGTCTCATGCTTCACTCCCAGGATTATTATAAAGCCATGTGACTTCAGGTTTAGCATGTGAAAGTGAAGATTTTCCTTAGCCAGGGGGGAAGCTTCGTGCTGTGCTGCTGCCAGCTGGTGTGTAATAGCCCAGGCAAGAAATTGTTACCATTAGCATTGCATTAAAGATCAAGCAGAAGGTGAGGAAATGTGTGACTGGCACTGAGGGCAGCTGGAATCTGCAGATTTTTCCTCCCAGAATGTCTTCTCTCTTCTGGCTAAAACAAGAGAATTTCAGAAAAGATAAAGGAAGTGCCAAGTGCGTAAAGGCTGCTTTATTGGAATGCCTTGTTTGGCAAACAAAACCGTTTTAAAATGATTTCCTGTCATTTTCAATTTTTCTTTCCTCGGTTTGGTCTCTCTAAAGGAGGCACGAGTCCCTTCCAGAACAATTAGGGCCATTTGTAATGAGCCACCCCAATGGAATAAGCAAAGTGAGAGGTGCCTGGTTCTTTGAAGCCAGGGATTAGTCAGAATTGTTCCTGCCACCCTTCAGCTGGGACTCACAGCTCCAGCACCGTGCTTCAGGATAGGCTGAATCATGGGCTTAAGCCCATCTCTGGGCAAAATGGATCTGCATTTTGGTATATGATTCATTCCCATGAGGATGCTTCCGTGTTGATTAAAAATGAAAACGCTTTCATGACGTGTCTTGTTAGGAGCAGCTTAGTGCTGCTAATACCAGAGTATCTGAGTGTCAGAAGCTACTTAAAGCCACTCTGAGATTGCACTCTGCAGGGCACCTGCAGCTCTCTGCTCATCCTCTCTCCCACTCTCTTATCCTAGAAAAATGTGTAGCATTTGAAGCCATGAAAGGAATTGTCAGCCTTAATTTAGATGCTGTTTCAAAGGCAGCACACGGGCTTGAAATGATCTATGTCAGGGCTGTCCTTTAGGTTAACTCTTTGTTAAAAAGAATGTGCTTTGAGAGGCTTTGTTCCTCATTTCTGGTGTTAGCAGCATGGACTCTGCTCTGGGGTTATGTGAGGTGCCTTCAGATGTGTCAGGAAACTGGCACAGAGCAGAGCTGCTGCTTCCTTTAAGGGAAAGGCAGCATAAAAAAAAGGTGTGAAGAACTCCCTGCTCATGTGTCCCTACATAATTAAATCCATTGTCTAAAACCAGATTTAATAAAGAGGGAAAAACCTATATACAATTCTATAATCCTATATTCCTGGAGGCGATGGCTGTACACTAAATACAAACCTCAGGAACAGGGAGTAGAGGGAAAAAATCCTTTAAGTTGTGGTTCCTGAGGGCAGGGAACTGCTTTTACACGCTGCTGGACGGTGATGTCAGTGGGTTTGTGGATCTTCTGGCTGTCACCTAAACTCTGAGCTCCTTTGCAGCATCTTAAACCAAACAAAAGCAAAGTGGGTGGGGAAAATGACTGGAGCTTCGCCTTGAACCCGCGTTTGGAGCTCACCATAAATGTTGTTAGAGACAAATAGTTTGCTTTCACTTGACAGTGACTTCATCCAGAGCAGGGCTGAGTCATGTGCCTGTGGAGCAGCTCCCTCTCCAGAGGATCCTTTGGCGAGGCTGCTGCAGCTGCAGAGCAGCTGAGAGCTTCCCCCACCTCCCAAATCCACCCCTTCTGCAAGCACAGCCTGCAAACAGCACACACCGCACTATTCCCACAGTCAGCACAAAAATGATGAAGAGCAAACCCTCAAATAAATGCACCAAGTAGCAAAATGCCTTAAAAGCCGTCAGAGGATTTCTCTGTGCTCAGGGAAGTGATTCCAAGTTGAGAAGTTGAAATGAAAATACACCAAATGCCTGCTAATCTGGTGGAAGCCTTGCTTGTAATGTCATTAATGGTTCTCCGTGTCTGAAGGAGTCTTTGTGCAGGTGTTCATCGCTCTCGTGCCTGAAATTCACATTTCTGCTTCGCCTTCCCAGGCTGCTCTTCCTCCCTGCCTGGAGAACACCCATCCCATGGCATCCTTGCATTTCCCATGCCCAGGTTTCACCGAGGTGTGCGGTGGGATTTGGGCTTGGCTGAGCAAAACCCTGCACGGATCCGTGGGGCTGTGGTGCCTCTCCCTGTACCAGTGCTGAACTGGGCTGAACTGGGTTCAGATCTGACAGTTCTTTGTGTGTGTGTGCCTGCCTCTCCCCTGCTTTCCCCCTGCTTTCCCCCTGCTTTTTCCCTGCTTTTCCCCTGCTTTTTCCCCTGCTTTTTCCCTGCTTTTTCCCTGCTTTTCCCCTGCTTTTTCCCTGCTTTCCCCTGCTTTTTCTCCTGCCATTTCCTCTTCCTTTTCCTCTTCCTTTCTCCTGCCTTTTCCCTGCCATTCTCCTGCCTTTTCCCACCCTTCCCCCTGCTTCTCCTCTGCCTTTTCCCTTCCTGCTTTTCCCCTGCCCTTCTCCTGCTTTTCCCCACCTTTCCTCTTTCTTTCCCCTGCATTTTCCCACCTTTCCCCTGCCTTTCCCCTGCCTCTCTGCAGTCTTCACTACATCAATTCTCCAGGCTTCCTGAAACTTTCTTTTTCTCCACCCCCTTCCCTCTCACCCAGGAACCATCTGTGAGCCCTCAGGTTCTCCCTTCTCCACACTTGCCCAGATTTTAACCTTCCACAGGCAGCTCTGACGGCTGATACTGGGGTTTTGGGAACCGTGCTGGGGGTTCCTGCCCTTTAGCTGCATCCCTGGAGCACACGGAGTTTGCCAGGCTTTCCTTTCCCTCTCCAGTCTCTCCTGTAGCTGCATGCAGCTGATGGGCAGCCCCTGGAGCAGTCACATTTTAATTGTGCCTCTGGCTCCGTGCCCTGCAGAGGGGAGTTGGAAGCTTTCTGAGCTCCCTTTGATCGTGGTCCAAGACTGAGTCACAGCACAGGGAACCCGCTGGTGGCCTGGAGACATCCCAGGAGTCAGAAGCTGCAGCTGGGAGGGTGCTGGAGGGGCTCTGCTGAGGATCCCAAACTCTCCAGCCTTTTGGGGGTGAGAGGAGATGCTCTTTATCAAAATGCCAGATCCAGGCTGGTTTTGTTCCCCACAAGGATTGGTGGGAGCGTGTCGCTGCTCTCAGCTCCCAGGAAACGCCACCGTTTGTGTTTCCTTGGGAATGTTTGGGAGAAATCAGCAAAGGGAGTTTCAAAGGGAATGGAAGAGAATGCTGGGCAGGAAATATGGTGAAGATACTTTATGAAAATCTCCTAAGTGAAAATGTTGGCTTGTTGCAGGGTGAAGGTTTAAAGGTGCCCCAAGTGGTCCAAAAAGCTGGAATAATGCTTTTCCAGCTAAAAATTTCAACTCCATCTCTTTGTACGACTCCCTGCAATCCTTAATTGGCAATAGCTGTTGTGTGAGGGGAGTGCTACCTAAGTTAAAAATAGGTCTGGGACTGCACTGACAGCCCAAAGCAGGCTGGCCCCAGCAGTCACATTTTCCTTTTGTCAAATGACCTACAAATGTAATGAACATCACAACAGAAATGCTGTGAAATCCTGGTCTGGGACCATTTAATTGTGGTGGAAACTTCAGGAAAACAGGCAAATTGTGTTCCTCACCCTCGAGGGCTGCAGCAGGGCAGATTCCCTGGGGCAGGGATGTTGAGCTGAGCTCACTTAGGCTGGGTCTAGGCTCAAGGACAGCACTCAGATCACCTCACACGCTGTGTGTGAGGGGATGCAGCCATCCAGAGCACGCAGCTTTACCCAAAACCAAATCAGATCCCATGTCCTGGGTGCTGCTTTCCTCTGGGCTCCTCTCCCTTCCTGCACCCACCAAGCACTCTGCTCATCATCCTGCAGGCTCTGCTGCCAAACGGGAATGGATCTCCAGAGGGGGGAGAGTAATGGAGTGTGAGACTCCGAATTAAGCCCAGCCTTTCTAATAATAGCATTTAAAAGTAAAACACCACCTACAACTTGCAAAGGAACCTCAGCTGCAGCGTTTTTAAATGCTTAGAGTGATTTATGTCCCTTGTGGTGTCTTTGCCTGCAGCAGCTTTGTTTCCAGTGTGAAAATTAGAAAATAGATTAAAAGCCTCCCGTTCCTTAGAAATGGCCTCAAGCTGTGCCAGGGGAGGTTTAGGTTGGATATCAGGAAAAAATTTCTTCACTGAAGGGGTGATCAGGCATTGGGAACAGGCTGCCAGGGCAGTGGTGGGGTCACCATCCCTGGAGGGATTTGGATGTGTGGATGTGGCCCTTGGGGACATGGATGAGGGGTGGCCTTGGCAGGGCTGGGGAATGGTTGGACTCGATCTTGGAGGGCTTTTCCAAACTAAATTATTTCAGTGATTCTCTTCTGCCTTTACCTCCCTCCCCACCCCTCACCACTGGGGTTTTTTGGGGTTCCTGAGTGCTCCCCATCACATAGCATTGCTCTGGGCTCCTTTAGGAACCAGAACCACAGGGAGAACCCCACCATTGTTCCTAAAATGTGCATGTGGCACGTGCTTCGCCGTGGCCAAGTTGACGGCTTTGCCAAACCCGGTGATTTTTTCCCCAGCATTTGTATGATATTGATTCTCCCAATGGTTTTCCCTGCCCTGCAGCAGCTCCCTGCTCCCATGTCCAGTCAGCAGAGCCAGAGCTGTGTGTGTGCCTTGGTGCAAAGTCTCCTGCATCAGCATTTGCAGGCAGTGCATCCCTGCAGCCCCAGCAGCTGAGCAGAGCCTTCCTGCTGACCCTGCAGCACAGGGGAACCCCCTCCAGCTGCCCCCACGCTGTGCTCGGCTCCCAAAAGCCCCAGCAGCATCTCTGAACCAGTGGTTGTGGCAGCTTGAACTGAAGATTTCCTCCTAGAAGAGATGCAAAACGTTTTGCAAAGTTGAGAGCCGCTTTCTCTGTTTTACAGGCAGCAAAATGCAGGTCCAAGGCATCTCGTGTGGCCACTGGTGATGCTGGGTTTGGGAAAAACAGTCCTGAAGTGGGAAGAAATTTTGGAAGGAGGCAGAACTTCTCCTTGCACCTTCCTGTCGCAGGTTGGGAGGGCTCAAGAGCTTGTTTTAGGTGGGGCACTGCCGTGGGTCCAGACACAGAGGGCTGCAGAGAGGGAGAGCTGCTGCAGGTGCCTGCAAGCAGGGCAGAGCTGATAAAGGTTTCCAGGGAGAAAAAAAAATCAGCAAATAAGTAAAATCTGTGAGGGGAGTGGAGCTGGGGGTGGCTGGGTGGGTGCAGTGATGTGCTGCGAATGGAATCTGCTGTTCTACTGCGAGGGGAAGAGATAATGGATGAAGTTCTCATCCACACCCAGAGAGGAGGAACAGCCCAGGCAGGCAGCTCCAAACAGCCCTCCTGAGTGCCCACAGGCCCCAACCTGTGTGAGTGTGGGACAGCATTGCCACTGGAGGGCTGACAGGGGTGTGTGATGGATGTACAAAATGGAAAATCCATGGCCAAGGCAGACACGGCTCCAAGTGGCCTCTGTAGTGCTGGGGCTCATCTTGGTTGTCCTAAAGGGAAAGCAAACAAGGCTTCAAAACAGTGAAATCACTTGATATGCAAATCTGTGCCTTGTTTGGGGCATGGTGATGTCCCTGGGAACAATGGGGAGGGAAATAAACAGCCCGGACAGAGGGGCCTCTGTCGCACTGCTCCTGGAAAAAATCCTCTATTCCTCAATAAGATTTTTCTGGCTCCTGACAAACAGCTGATGGGTCCAGTTTCTCTTGGCCATCCCTTCTGTTACCTCCTAGGTAATGACACTCCAGAGGAGCTGCTTTTAGAGAAAGTCAGCCCAGCACGAGAGACAGAATCAGGTTTGATTAATCACCAGTTCTTCACAGGAATCAGCAGCTATTCCCTGGTGCTCTTGGCACATCCAGCCAGGCCCTGCCCTCCCCGGGCTCTGCAGGATGCTGTGGGGTTGAACATTCCCCTCAAATATTCATCCCCAGGAGCATCTCACAGCAATCCCTTCTTCGTATTTGCAGCAGAATAAACAGCACTTATTTACAGCAGAGATTTAAGCACAGAACTGAAATATGAGTTACATTAGCTCGTGATGTGGTTTGCATAGTGTGCAGCATTTTCTGGACGTGTATTGAATGATCTGTATTTCCTCAGAATAATAACAATAATAATATAATGATGTAATAATCCCTGCTGGCTTAGAGGAGAAGCTCCCTGGATTTGTTCTGGTCTCATAGGGAATCTGTGGACAAACTCAGCTCAGCAGCTGAAATACTCTCTACTCTCTCTCTACTCTCTCTACTCTCTCTACTCTCTATTTAATAATCTGGTTTTCGTGGGAAATGCTTCAGCAATGATTTAAAATCAAAACAAATCAAAAAACAATCCCCCTGCAGCATCTCACCCCTGCCCCATGATGTTCTCACGTTATTTTAATTCCTTTGGTCACTGGTTGTGCACGAAGTTTAGAAACGTGGCTGAAGGAGGTGATGAAAACACTGCTCTCTTGTAGATCTCATCCACTGACTCTATCTTTAGAGACAGATAAAAACACTATTCCTGCAGATGCTGGTGCTGTCAAAATATTGGGACTGCAGGGAAATCAAGGAGGGTGTAATCCAAATACATCAATTACACGGAGGGCTCAGGTATGAGCTCAGAGAGGGGGAGCTGACACAGCTCAGGGTGCTGTTTGATACCTCGGAGCTGCACAGAACAGAAACTACTACTTTTATACTCTTTATGTAATGGCTTTATTTATGCCAGATGAAGTATTGCAAATGTACAGGGTACAAAAACCAGAAAATCTCTCCTGTAGGCACTTCAGCTCTGAAATCAGGGAGTGAAGGAAAGGGACAGGGTTCAGCTGGGCTGCCTGAATTTACAGAGCTTTTTCCAGCACTGAAATCACTGTATTTCAGTGATTATGTTAGGAACAGATGTATAAAGGTTTTCTAATGTAATTTTCCTTCATTAAGCCAGCTGATTTAAATGTACAGTGCACTGTGGAACTCGGTGTGACTTTTCCTAAGGAGCCATCGATAGCTTGCTCCAGGAGCAGTTATCAGAAACTCCCAAAGCAGAATGTATTTCAAACAGTGGGAACAGTCACGAGACCCTGGAGAAAATGGAGTTATGCAACAGCAAACAGACAGTTAATCACGGAATGATTCTGCTCTGTGAAGAAACAGCGTGAACTTGGTTTCTTGCTTAATTAAGTTTTATAATATAAACATGGATCTGATGTCCCTGCTCCAGAAGGGCCCCTGATAATGGTGCTGTTGACCTCTGCAGAGAAGGGAGTGAGGGCTGAGCAAAGGCTCAGGGAACTTTCATCTGTCAGAGCAACAACTCTGACTCTCAGGGTGGTCTTGGAGATGCCAGGGCAGGATTTAAAGGGCTCGTCTCTAGAACAACAATAATACTACTTTTCTCTGAGGTTTATGCCATGAGAGTGAAGGGCTGGGGCTTAAATTCTGCTGAAACTTTTGGCAATAAATGCTGTGTGTTTAAACTTACTCAGCACAGCAAAAGAATTCCATATGCATAATCTATAAACTGGGGAGCTTTGGGGTTTTTTTGTTGAGTTTTGGGGCGTTTTTTGGTTGGGTTTTTTTGGTTGGTTGGTTTGGGGTTTCTTTTTAATCAGATCTTGCCATTTCATTGTTGCTGTCATTTCCAGGCTGAGTGTCACAGCTGATATTCACCACTGAAAGCCGTGACTTCATTGTATGCCTTCAAATCCAGCTTTGGAAAATGACTCATTACTTTTTTTGGCACCAAAAAGTTTATTACAGTACACAAAAAAATTTTTGCAAACAGCTGAGGGCTCCTCCAGCCCCAGGCATTTGATGGAGTGTGTACTGGGTGAGCATTTACAGGTCTGGTAAAGGATTTTCTAGGGCAGTGTTACTGGGCTGGGTTTTTGGTTTTTTTTTTTTTTTGAAGTGGAATAAATGGGAATAACTTTTCTGCAGGTGCTGCCTAGGTAGGGTTTTCTGAGCCGTGAGTGTAACACGGAGCTTTCTGAACTGCCTCTAATAATCTCTCCTGGCTCGCAAATAATGTAAACACCGAATCGTATAAATCATGAAGAAAGGAGTAACCCGAGACTTCAGATGGGAAAGCTGCCTTCCCTCGGAGTTCACTTGAGTGGAGGTCGGAGGAATCACTTGGAATTGGTGAATCAGAGCTGGGCTGCTGCCTGAACCTTGGACTGACTCTGCCGTGTGCCGCCGACTCGTCCCGGGCTTGGTTGGAATCCTTCTCCCTTTGCAAACCCCCCAGGGAAGGTCATGAAGGGGGATGGCAGTGCCATGTGGAACCTGATGTGGAAATACTGCATTTCTGTCAGGACGATCAGGTACAGGGGGGGGATTTATAGAGCTTCATTTTGGGGCTGAGAGCTGCATGTGTTGGAGCTCGCCTGTCCTGCTGCTGGGCTTAACTCTCAGCAGCCTGGGAGGATTGTTGGGGTGGATTCTTCCTCAGCTTTATACTGAACAGGCAGAAAGAAAACGACAGGGTTATTGCAAAAAAAAATCTTCCAGCAAAGTGGAGTTTTCTGTCTCATTTACAAGCAGGAGAAAATAGGAATATGAAAGAAACCTTTTTTTAATGAATGAAAATGAGAAAGTTCTGATTTTCTTCTGAAGGCTTGCCTGTCCCGATTTTCTGTTTGTCCTGTCCCCCAAATCCAGAGGTTGAGCAGCTGTTCTTGGCACTGTGCAAGCATCACTTGCTTCAGACAATGGGGAAGGGGGTGAAAAGAAGGTGGCTTTTAGGGCAGGATGAAACTCTGGACTCGGTATCTGTTGTCTCCAGGCTCTTGTGGTGCTGTGATCCCACCTGGGCACGCACAGGGATGAAGGGAGGGGATGGGCTGTGGGTGCTGAGCGTGGCTGGGCACAGCCCTGGGTGTTGGACACTGCTCCCTGCCAAGAGCAGCTTCCGAGGATTCCAGCAGAGCTCATTCCAGGAATGGAGCTATTGAGAGAGACACTTGGTGATTGTGCGTCCTCACAGCGATTTTTTATGTGTTTTTCAATGGTTACCCAGTCCCAGGCCGTGGTTTCTTGGTGGGACAGGGTTGGGTGGGTTAAATGGTACCTTTGGCCACGCCAGCTCCCCTGGGGAGGTCATGTAATCCAAGTAATTACTGTATTTCACACTGCATAATTATTCCTGGCTGAGGAAATCGTTTAGAGAGCCTGAATTCCTGCACGGACTTTCATCACAACTCAGAATGAGACTGTGGCAGGCTTTTTATCATCAGGGTACCAAAATAAAGCTCCGAAGTCCCTCAGTTCCCAGCAGAGTCAATAGAATAGAAACTGGAAATAATCCCCTAGAGAGGATTCGATTAAGATAAAAGTCATTTTATTTATGACCTGGGTTTAGAACCAGAAGCAGAGGGAAAGCCTGGAAGAACCACATCAGTGCAGTGTTTGCAGCCCAGATGTTCATCCCAACCTCGGTGCTGCTGGAATTGCCTGAGGAAAGTCCCATGCAAACCCCTCAGCCCTGAGGGTGGATGATCCTACTGAGACTAAACTTCAAAAGTTCCTCAGAGGCCTCGGGTGTGGTGATTTTTATGAAGTCTGACATGCAAATGGTGATGTCCTGTAAACAGGCAGTTCTTTATTTCATCAGTGTAGGATGGGTTGGATATTAGCTGAGTTATTTGCAGCAGAGCTTATTTATAGAGCTGGTGGTGGCTCTCACAGCCAGGGAAACACAGAGTAACAAGAGGGTTTTCAATGAATGTTTTTCGTTGTTTTGACAGATCCTATCTTTCTTCGGCAGCAACACCAAGAGGTTAAAGAGAATAAAAAACCAAGTTTTGCTTTGTGAAAAAAGTTCTCTACCACCCTAAGCTGCTTTTCTGACACAGTTCAGAGACCCTGAAACTCTCCCTGTGTTTTGGGAGACTCCAACAACCACTGGGACTCACATCTTTACCCATCCAGGGGGAGGCTATCCCAGTCCTTCCCCCTCTCTGCCTCTTCTCCCCTTTCTGGCAGATTCTGGAGCCTGTACAACCCTTGCTGGAGGTTCCAGTCGGCCTCGATGTGCTCTGTGCCAGCACTGGGAGTTTGGTGTTGCCCTGGGGAGAACCTCTGTGCCCACCCCAGTGCCACCACACTGGGCACCAGTGAGAGCCTCGACTACACTGGGCCACTTGTCCTTCAGCGCTGATGAATGAGGGGGTTTGTGCCTCGCTGAGAAAACAGCCCCACTCCAAAGGGAAAATTAGGCTTTAGGGTTGATCTTATTTCCATTGGACTGCAGCAGCTTTAAAAAAAACCACATTTGACTGAGTCTTTGTTGCCTGTTGTGACTGGACCCTGTGGCTCGTGGGCAGAGCCCGTCCACATCCGTGTGTGAGCTCGAGTCTGCACAGCCAGACCCCAAACCCATGGGGTCAGCTGTCTGCAGGGGGAAATGCGTGTGCAGAGGAAAATGCAGCAGTTTGTTTTTATCCCAGGGGAGTGGAGGTGGTGCTGGAATAAGCTTAGGAGAGAGCAGGACGGTGTGTGGTGTGGAAATACACGGCACTGCCTAAAAATAATGGTGCCTTTTCTCCTGCTGGGGGCTGCTGGCCAGCTCCTAGAGAGAAATTGCAAAAGTTGTGAAGATGAAGGGATTTCTTCACTGTCGTGCCAAAGCTGAGCTTGTTGCACTTAGCATGAAGCTTGTGCCCTTCCAGAGCTCGTTTCTGTGAGCCAGTGAAGCCTCTCTGCTGCCAGGTTATTTCCCAAGGCACAGCAGGGGACAATCCCAAATGGTCTGGGTTGGAAGGGACCCTTAAAGCCCATCCAGTGCCACCCCTGCCATGAGCAGGGACACCTTCCACTGTCTCAGGCTGCTCCAAGCCCTGAATAACGTGGCCTGGGACACTTCCAGAGATGGGGCAGCCACAGATGCTCTGGGCAAGAGAGGCAGGGTCTGGCTGACCCCACAGCACAGAACAGGGTAATCCCTGAGCCTCAGGACAGTGCCCAGCCAGAGCTGGTGTTCCCAGGTGTCATTCCTGTCCTGCCTGCAGTGTGTGCCCCTGCTGGGACACAGGGTGATTGTCCCTTCCCTCTCTCAGCAGTGGCTCGTGCCACACCGTGGGGTTTGGGCTCTCCCTGTGGCTGCAGTCCCTGCCTGCACAAAGGTGCTCGGTGTTCCTGCTCAGAGCACTGTCTCCCACGTTTCAGGGATGGGAATGGGGTGTGTTTCAGCCCCTGAGGGAGGTGCAGGGGGTGGCAGTGGCTGTGCTGTCACTGCAGCACTGCACGAGTCCCTCACCCTCTGCACTGAGCCATCACCGTCCCCATCCCTGTGCAGAGGGTGACACTGCCCTTTCACCCTTCTGAAGGCCACCCTGAGGGGCTATGGCACTAAAAAGCCGTGCTCTCCTCTGCTGGGGAATCTCCACTTGTGATTTTTGCAGGTGGAAAACTTCCCCAAAATCAGGGAGCTGGCAAAGCCTGAAAGCAGCACTGGGGAAAGCATCAGTCCTCATTTATTTCTGTTACAGCTGCATTTCAGTGACCCACCACGGGTGGGGGACAGGCAAATGCACACTCAGGAAATCGTTTGTCCATGTGTTCAGGTTGGATGTTGTATTTATGGGATCCTGGCAGTTTTAAAGCAGAGGAACAAGGGTTGGAGAAGGATGGGAGCAGACCCTGCCTGGGGAAGGGCTCGTCCCTGGTGATGGAGCCAGCCAGCTCCAAGCATGGGCTTAGTGGTTGGAGACTGGAGCCATCTGAATCAGCACATCCCAGCCCACAGAGAATAAATTACAGGCTTTATAACAGTGTAACACATAGTTTTCAGCTTGCATCTTAAAGTTCCAGTGCAAGTAATGGAGGAAAACGGTCAATAGTTACTTCTTGGTGCTCCACACATGTGGAAAAAAGTAAGAATCAGTCCTCAGTCGGAGCTGTCAGGGAGTTTCTTCCTTTATTTTCCTTCTGCTACAAACATTTTCCACTTTGGTTCGGTCATACTTTATTTTTAGTTGTCTGCTTTGGCTTTTTTTTTTTTTTCTGAAGGCTGATGGAACAATGCAGTGATTTCATCAAGGAAAACCAACACCCTGACCAGAGCAAGGGTCCCCTTTGGGCTTTGGTGGCATTTGGGGCAGCTACCGGAGCTGGGGTGGTCAGGATGGAGCACATAAAATCTGGAAGTTTGGAATACATAAAATTTGGTGTAACTTGGGTAGGGGCTTGTTCATAAATGTTCTGAGCATCCAGACTGCTCCAAATGACACTGGGATCAGTGCAAAAGTGTGGGCTGGGAGCCAGGGCTGGGCACAGTTTGCTCTGTAGTTCGTGGGCAAACATCAGCAGCAAACATGTGACCAGAGATAATGAGGTAGATGATCAGATATTCAATTTGTGCTTGTCAGTTTTCACCTGTAATGGTAACTACAACACCCACCTCAGCTGTTCCTTCTGGCACCTGCAGGGTTGGTGTTTGTGGAACTCCTCTGGATAAGGAGAATATCTGTTATGTCTTGTTACAGTGATAAGCAGTAGAGTTGGCTCCTTTCATTAAGATCAGACATTACCAATGTGATTTTCCTGTAGCTACTTTACGGCTTAAACACTAATGAGAATTACTAAAAATTCACTCCTAAGATTAAAAAGGCCCAAAAAAAAAAAAAAAAGGAAACAAACCCAGATATCTCCACATTTATCTCCCCAATCTGTTTGTTTTCAGTTTCTACGTGGGTTTCTTTGTCGTCTGCAAAACGCTGCACTTGGGAAGCTCTGAGACAAAGCCAAATGCAAGTCATTGTTACTCATCCCGGGGCTTTAATCCTCAGACAGTGCGTGGCTTTCTGGAGGCTTTAGGGCTGTGATTATCCCAGAGCAGGGCATCCTTTGGGTGGGAGCTGTGCTCAGCGTGGCAGTGCCAGCAGCCAGGGCCACTGGGACAAATCATGGCAAGGGTGGCATGAAGTTGGTGTCCTCAGAACTCTGTGTTAGGGGGCTGTGAGTGCATCCTGTGCATTTTGCATCCTAAAAATCAGTTATTTGGGTGAGTGTCTGCTCCTCTGTGCCTGGTCCTGCACAAGAAGCTGGAGAGGGAATCACCTTGGTGTTAATTCCTCTGAGCTCACTCCCTGTGCCTGGAGCAGCTTGTTCAAGGGAGGAATTGCATTGCTTGGTTGTGCTTGGAATTGTTATTTTTAAAAAGTCATTTAGCTGCCTTTAAATGTTGCTTGTGTTCAGCCGGGGCGGGCGGGTGCTTACACGGCTGGGTTATTTCAATCTGATTGTTCATGTAAATGAGAGGTTTGTGCTTTAAGTTCAGTGAGCTTCAGCTGGTTACGGGTTACAGCCCTCTCAGAGCAGAGGGCCAGAACCTCATCAGCTCCTTCCGCCTTTTTTTTTTGTTCCGAGCACTCATTAAAATGCTCCCACTTGGTACTTCTGTGTGCTCTTTTTGTCTTGCTCTCTGTGTGTGATTGATAAAAGCTCAAAATGCACGGGCAGGGGCTGTCAGAGACAGCAGGTGACTGCAGGTTAATCCTTGCTTGAGGCTTGGTGGAAAGCACCAGAGTGTGCAATATTTGCAGGTATTTGAGTGTTTCTTGCCACAGAACCCTCGAGGTGAGGGCAGCTGCCCTGGGGTGCACGGGCACTGTCAGCACAGCCCTAATGGTGCTGGGGGCTCCTGGGAACTGCCAGGAGCTTTAAGACAGGTCACATAAGGGCAGGAGATACTCTGGAAGGAGCTGGGAGGTTGGGCTGGGTGACCCCCAGAGGTCCATACCCACTCCATGACTCTGGGAATGTGGGAGGGATGCAGCAGGGTGAGGGCTGCGGGCTGCTTTTACTCACTGCCCACACCAGCTTCATTTCAGAGCTTTGTCGTTTCACTGGAAGGCTGAGGGTGCTGAGCTCTTCTGGTGTGAAAGGACCTGAAGCCAGCTTAGCTAAGTAGCTAAAAATTGAGGCAACTTCCAGCACTCTTTTGAGTTTTAACGTCTTTGCATTAAAATTCCTGCACGGATGCTCTGCTCCAACTTTCAGTTTGGGCTGAGAGCAGCCCTGGGTTGGGCTCTGCCAAGGCTCTGTGCTTGCAGGGTGCAGGGTCTAATGACATGCACTGAAACCCTAGAAGTCAGAAACCTAATCCGGGGCAGTCCGGAGAAGTTAACAGCCTGCTTTATTATTTATTTACACAGTCCTTCCAAAAGAGCTTGTTGGAGCAGAGCCGTGGGTTACTGAGCTGCTAGAGTTGTTTGTCTAGGGGTAGAGGAGTTTCATTCTGTTCAAGGGAGCTTTTTGTACTTCAGTGCTCGCTGGAGGTGAGGCATATGGTAAAAATACATGTGGCAGCTTTTTGAGCAGAATTAGTTGGAGTTTTGTGCTGCTCCTGCTGCTCCTTGTCTCCTCAGGCAGACCCAGAAATTGGCATTCAGGCTTTGCTCTGAAAGGGTGCTGCTGCTGCTGTTGCCCTTCAATCACTCAGTTGTTTGTATTTTTGATATTTTTTAACTCCTGAAGTAGCCTTTCAGCGTGGGTCTTTTTGTTCTGAACGTACAAAGAAAAAAATTATATGGGAGCGTCCCCTGCTCTTCGGTTTGAACAGAATTATCTTCTAGTGGACTGTAAAGCAAATTAGGTAGGGAGAACATAAAGCTCTGAGCTTATCTGGTTTTAACAAGATCATGCATTTTCCAGAAGGAGTCAGATGACGTTTTAGGAATTGGTAAGTACTGATCAATGCAAAGCTTATGAATCATGTCATTAACATCTGTGCTGGGGATTGATCGTAGTATGAAGACGTGGGGTGTGCAATGATTTTAAGTAAACAGGCTTCTGCTTAAATGCCTGATAAGTGTTTTATTCCTTTCCTAACAGGAATTCATTTTGCTGTACAAGTATAAATTCTAATTCTTGCTGTGTTTTTGCTGTCCTCGATGCAATATCTGCCTATTAATCACCTTCTTTGACAGTAATCATAAAACCAGCAGGAATTCATGCAGTAAGCAAAGTGTCACCCGTTCAGTCATCTTTAGCAGAGACAATAATTCATGGGTGTCATTAAGTGCCTGACAGGTATCGAGTGTGTGAGGTGTTTGAAGTGGGATTGCCTTGTTGGGGGGTTTCCTGTGCTCACCACTGCTGGGGGGGTGCCAGAGCTGCTTAATGAGGCTCTCGTGACAACTGCAGGAGCAGACAAATAAATTAAAATAAAATCAGAGCTCATCACGTTCGTATTTACTGGCTGATTAATGAAAGTTAAGCAGAGGTGGAGGTGGGCAAGGCACGGCAGCCTGTGCAGCATTTCCATGCTGAGTGTGCTGGGGTGCAGAGCTGCAGGCTGATCAATTCACAATTAAATATGCTCCTGAGTTAGTCACACCTGCCTTGGCCTTCTGGAAAAGTCTCAGCAATGTGCGTGGCATTTTGCATTCAGTGAATTCTCATTAGCTGGTGATACCAGAGCAAGGAATAATGTTCCTTCATAGCATCAGGGGGCCACTTTCATGCTCTGATGGGGCCTGGTGTGTGCAGGGAGAGCACCGTGGCTGGGAATTACACAGGGGAATTACACCCTGACACGGAGCATTCTGGTTCAGCTCTCCCGAAAGCCATTTATTTTCACATAAATTGGTTTTCTAATACAAGAGTCCTCTTGGACACTGCTTTCCCACATCATCCTGAGGACTGGATCACAGCCACACTCGAGTCACCGCTCGCCTTCCTGAGTGCCACTTCACTGAACCTGGGTGTCAGGAGAAGCCATCTTTCCCAGGAGATCTTGGGAATCAGGATTCCTTAGGATTTAAGGTCTAAGGAATTGAGATTTAAGGAATGGGAACCCTCAGGCTGAGCTGAGGTGGTGTGTGCCCCTGCAAGCTCTGTGACCCCCCAAGGGCTGGCTGTGCCCTGGGCAGGGCTGGGGGACAGCTGGGGTTGGCACTTGGCAGTGCCAGCACGATGTGCTTCCATGGCAGGGCACAGGCTGATCCTGCTCTTCACCTGCAGCCTGAACACCTTCTTGTGTGAGAGCAAGAGGCATTTCCAGCTCTGGGCAGGCTCTGTGAGAAAGGCAGAGCACGGAGCTGGTGTGGGCTGGTGCAGAGGGAAAAGTGACCTTTGTGCTGCTCGGGACCCTTTGGAATGTGTTGCAAGCCCTGTGGATAACATATTTCCCTGCTAAAAGGACAGTGTGGTTGCAGTCTCCCCTGTTGCCCACGGCCCTGGACGAGGATCTCTCTGGCTCATGTTTTTCTGAACCTTTGTCCTGATGCCTCCTGCAGCCACCTAGAAACAGAGACTAGACAAGAGTAAGGGAATAAAGACAGGTATTTATTTGAAGGGCCTTCAAGGTACACCCTGGGGGAGCCAGAGGCTGCTTCCAAAAATTGGACCCCAAGATGGACCCCAGGTCACGAGTTCTTCACACTTTTATAGGTTTGGTTCATTTGCATATCAGGGTTAATTCTCCAATTAAAGCCCCAGTTTAACGATGTAACGCCCCTCAGCTTGCCCCCCTTAGAATCTTTGGTTTACACATTTTGGGCCTAAAAACAGCCTGGCTGTCCTTGAAGGCAAAGCCTGGAGAGGCTTTGTTCTGTCTGCCCAGTACGAGAGAGCAGGAATTACAGGCTCCAAGGAACTTCAGAGTTACACTCTAGGCAGTACAGAGTTTGAAAATATCAAAGTTAAAACCTAAGGCATCAGTCCCACCTCTGACCATTAACTGATTTCCTGTCTCTTTCTCCTCTCGGAGCTGGCGGGGCACTGAGTGCCCGGGCTCAGTCCTGCCATGGCCAGAAGGACCAGCCTGGCCAGTGCAAGGTGTCCCTGCCCATGGCAGGGGGTGGAACAAGGTGAGATTTAAGGTCCTTTCCAACCCAAGCCGTTGTGGGGCTCTGTGAAGCTGGGAAATGATTCCCTGATTATCTCAGGGTCCAGCTGGGAAGCGCTCCCACGGCCGAGGCATCCAGGCTGCTTCAGAGGCAGCTGTGGGAAGGAGATGCTGAGCTTCTGATGCCTCTGGGAAGATAAAAGGCACGTTTGTACTTTGCCTTGGATGCTCTTATCTAAGAGCCAGCCCTGCTCGCCTTTGGGAAGAAGGACACAGAAGCAATAGCTATTGGCAGATCCAGTTATAAAAAAGCCTTTCTAAAAGCCATCAAAACAGCCCCCACGCTGCTATTGTGGGGTTTATTATGTTCCTGAGAAATGGAAGCTGATTTAACAGAAGTTTCACTATGAAATTAGGAGATACTATGTGCTAAATCGCATATTTTTTGTCTTGCGTGTTCAGCTGAGGGTTAAAAGCTCAATTCTGATTTGCTTGGAACTGTTGGGTGTCCACAAAAGACCTGCAACTGCTGCCCAGGGATTCTGCATGGGTAGATGTGGTTTTATCAGCAGATGTTCATGTGGCTCAATTCTCTTCCATGTTTAAATCAGCAAGAGTGAACTATTCCACCAAATCACTGGGATCAGGGCAGATCAATCCATTCAGTACCTTATTATCTGTTTGAAATTATCTCCTGATATCTCAAAATGAGTCAAAACTGGGCACGCTGCTTAACCTGACTGTTTAGGGGAGCTTAACCCTGCTGCTGTTGTGGGCACACAGCCCTGAATTTAAGCACTTTTCCACAAAAAGCCCTGGACTGCTCAGCTGTGGGGTTTTTCTGGCTATGGACACCAAGACCTGATGATAGAATTTCCCTGTCTGTATATTTTCAAGTTAATGTAACAAACACTTGTGGAGAACTGGGGCCGTCGAATGCGGATAAATACTTGACTTCTTTCCAAACGTCCAGCGCTAATTCCTTAAAAACAAACACACGGAGAAGAGCACAGACCTTAAAGGCAGCCTCTTGAAAAACTTGTCCCAGGTTGTTTATCCTTTTTCCAGGCTCTGGAACCACTGCTGGTTGTTCCACCTGCACGTTCTGAGCACTTGAGCAGATTTGTGGCTCAGATGATTGAGTCTTGCACAGTAGCTCAAATCCAGGTCTAAAGGGAGACTAATCCCTTTAATGCCTGTCTTGTCGGTGTTCCTTGGGATAACAGTGGGGTGGAGAGTGCAAAATGATGCTGGAAAGGGGGTGAATGGCACTTTGTGAGTGCCTTTTGTGCCCCTGCTGTGCTGTCCTGAGTCCTCCCATCCCATGGTCCCCACGCTTTGGTTTTGTGGCTACAACAATCCGGGGTGAGAGATAAGGAAAGGAATCCACGTAAAAACAGGCTGGCAGGGCCATTTCCTCCAAAACAGGGAAACAGTGGAGCTTTTACAGAAATTGAGAGTGGATTCCATTAAATGCATGGGCTGTATGTGCCCTTTCAAACAAAGATGGGGATGGGTGTTCATGCAAAAATACCCAGAATTAAAATCATGCGTTTGCAGTGTTCCAGGCCACGTTGGAGAGGGTTTGGAGCCACCTGGTCCCGTGGGAGTGTCACTGCCCATGGCAGGGGGTTGGAATGAGATGGGCTTGAAGGTCCCTGCCCCACCCAAACCAGTCTGGGGTTCTGTGGTTCCTTATTAATACAAGTCCCAGTGCTGTTCAGAGAGGATTCAAGCATTAAATAATAGCGGGCTTGTGGCAGTTCAGCTGCTTCTTTAAACAAAAAATCCCCCAAAAAAACCCCAAGCGAACAAAAACCACACACAAAAACTCCTTTTGCAAGTTATTTCTGTATCTGATGCTTTGTATTTCATAGTGTGTATTCAGCTGTTAAATGAGCTTTACTGACTTACAGTGTTTTGTATCAATATTTGATCATTTCCTCTGACTTTAAAGAAAAGAAAAGTGTTTTTCAGGCACTTAAGAGCATTAGGGGAAAGCTCTGAGCACCCTGGGGTAGCTACTTGAGTGGTCAGTGGTGTGAAGCTGTTTTGAGGAGGAGAAATCCCCTTGGTTTGTATTTTAAGTACCCTGAGGTGTTGATGGTTTGGTGGTGGGGTTTGTTCATTGGGTGGTTCAAATGATCACATCAGGAAACCCTGGAGATGAGAACTGAGAAAGCCTTTAAGATGTGGAGTCTTCAAGCCTTAATACAATCATTTTATAGGCGTTTTCATCTGGTTGTTGGTGACTCAATGATCTGATTTCAGGGTCTGAGGGTGTGGGGTATCCTGGGCTCTCTGGTTTTCCACAGTAATTCTGGTGATGCCTCCTGCAGCCACCTAGAAACAGAGACTAGACAAGAGGAAGGGAATAAAGACAGGTATTTATTTGAAGGGCCTTCAAGGTACACCCTGGGGGAGCCAGAGGCTGCTTCCAAAAAATTGGACCCCAAGATGGACCCCAGGTCACGAGTTCTTCACACTTTTATAGGTTTGGATCATTTGCATATCAGGGTTAATTCTCCAATTAAAGCCCCAGTTTAACGATGTAACTCCCCTCAGCTTGCCCCCCTTAGAATCTTTGGTTTACACATTTTGGGCCTAAAAACAGCCTGGCTGTCCTTGAAGGCAAAGCCTGGAGAGGCTTTGTTCTGTCTGCCCAGTACGAGAGAGCAGGAATTACAGGCTCCAAGGAACTTCAGAGTTACACTCTGAGCAGTACAGAATTTGAAAATAGAAAAGTTAAAACCTAAGGCATCACTGGGGCAGCCCAAAGATGAGCTTCCCAAAATGCAAACAAAGAAGTTCAGCAGAGGAGAGGACGACCTTCCATGACTTTGTCACACTTTTAGGGAATGACAAAGCACTGCTAATGCTCTGCCTTCCCTCCTGTCCAGCCTGGCTGAGGTGGTGACCTGCTCTCTCCTGGTGTCCGCTCGGCACCATTAACTCACAGGGGCTCCTCTGGCTCTCATTTCTGAGTGCTCAGGTCATTTCCTGCTCTTTGCCTCCTCCATGCCACTGCCTAATGATGCTATTCATAAGAGGAGCTATGTCCCTAATTTTTCAGGGAAGACAGGGAAAGGAGCCCCCGATGTCCTTGGGATACTGATGTCCAGATGTGTCTGAAACAGATGGACTGCTAAGAAAACAAGAGACCTGGAAGGAAAGTCTCAGCCTTTTCCATCGCTGTCTCTAATTTTTCGTGTCCATCAAAGCACAGAAGATGAATTTTGCTGTGTCTAACTCTGCTGAGAGGGAAGGGAGGGAAACATTTTGTCCGAGCAGTCGGTGTTCATTAAAAAGGGAGATGAACTTTGCTCAGTGCTTTAAAAATGGCCTTAAAAATCTGGCCCGAATCTGTGCTAGTCATACATTCTTCATAACTTTCCTTTCAAAAAAGCTTTTAAAACTCCCCAGCACGGGGCTAGGAGCACTCTGGGTTGTGAAATTATCTTTGCAGACCTTGGGATTTTTTTCCAATGGTAATTTCAGAGCTCATATGTCAACAAAGCAGGGTACAGAATTATCATTTCCCTCTGGACTTTTCAAATCTGTATCTCCAGGGGAAATCTAGAGACCGCATGACATCAGCTCTGAATATATTAATAAAAATGAAATGTGGCGTTTGTTAAAACCCTTTTGTTGGAGAAACATCCTATTTTTCTGATTAAGTGCTGTGTCAATGTTACATCACACTGACTGGAGATGTTGCTGGGTATCAGCTGGGCTGACAAGCTTTAAAAATACCTGGAATCCTCCTCTTGGCATTAAAATCCACCAACATTTGCTAAAGTAATTACTTCTGTTGAATGAATCTGTGGCGTGCCTGGGGAATTTGCTGCTGCTGAAGCCTTTTTTTTTTCCCCTTCCAACCTACGTGTCACAAAGTAATTCCTTGCAGAGGCTGCAAAAGCCTTAATATAATCAATTCACATGCAAATAAATATAACTGTGTTAGTTCTCGAATGGGAGACAGGCTCTGGAAAAGTTTCAAACCGAGGCATGCGGTTCTTTGGCAAATATTTTTCAAGTGTTTCCTCCTCTTCAAGCTGGAGATCCTTCTAATTACCCAGCTCAGGCAACAAATGCTGTCCAGCTGAGGGGCAGCTCCAGGGTTCAGATCCCAGATGGTTGATATCAGGACATGACTTATCTACCAGAGACCTTCGAATGTGCCCTGGGTTTTTTTATTCTTTCCCCTCTCCCTTCCGGTATTAAGGCAGTTTGTTATATTCCTATCAAATATTTATGTGGTTTGTCCATTGACTTTTCCTCAGGGTTACTGAGCTGGGAGGGAGCTTTTCCTAAAGCGTGGGTTCTGCTGCTTTGTTCAGCACCCTCTTCCTAGCAGATTCTCCAGCTGGAGTTTCCAAAGGTGCCCTAAGAAAAGACAGGAATAAAAGGCACGCAATGAGGATAATGTTAATATTTACTTGTACTGTTTCTCTGGGTAGTTAAAGCCTGTATGTTTTTACAGGCTGATCAATACAAATTTCAAACAATTTTCATGTTCAGCACTGCTGAAGCAGAGCCTGGCTCTAAAGTTTATCATCACTGGTAGCTATATAAAAATACAGCAATGCAGCCTCTGTCTTTGGGGTTATTTTTTATTAGATTCTACAATTAAACAGCTTGGGAATGTTCCAGGCCAGGCTGGACAGGGCTTGGAGCAACCTGGGACAGTGGGAGGTGTCCCTGCTCATGGCAGGGGGTGGAATGGGATGGACTTTAAGGGCCTTTCAACCCAAACCAGTCTGGGATCCTGTGACTCTGATAATGGATGTGGTGATGTGTTGATTTAATTGTGTATTTTTAAAATAGTCTTCAGTATTGTAGAGTGAGTTTTTTCATGGAGAGGAGGACTTAGCTTTCTAATTCCTGATGTTTAGAGCCTTCCTGAGTTTTCGGAGACTGCATGGTGGGAGTTTCTCTTGGTTCAAATTCCCCAAGCACTGTGGTTCAGGCATTTTCATATAAGCAGAAGGAGATTCTGAGCTCTGGGAAGTCTGGCAAAAAGGTCTGAACAAAGGCTGGGTATTGCATTAGTGCTCTTCTCTAATCTGTTTTACATTGCATGGAGTGCAGAGGTCAAACTGATGGCATTCCCAAACTGTGCAGAGTGTTCAAAATACCTTCAAAACTTCAGATCGAACTCGAAGTTAGGTTAGAAACCGAGTTCAATGTTTTGGAGAAGTCCTGGTTTAGATGTCCTGTGGGTTAGGGTTGGAAAGGTGCAGTATACCGCTTTGGCACTGAGAAAAAATGTCAAACACAAGAAAAGAAAAAAAAAAACAACAAAAACAAACCAAACCAAACCAAAAACAAACAAAAAAAATCAACCAATTTTTAAGTTGAAACTTGCATAAACCTTCGTGAATTTCCTTGGCTTGAATGTTTATGCCAAGGCTGGGGGGTTCTGCCAGGACATCTGGAGATGCCCTGTGAAGGTCTGTCCGTGCTGTTTGTATCTGCACCTGGAATTAGGAGCAGGGAGGAATTTTCCTCCTGACGGGCTGTGATCACTCTTCTTTTGGATTCATCTCTAAAGAAATCTGTTATTTACACGTGGTTCAAGTGAATGAAAATGAAGTTTAAGGGAGTGCTTTGGTGCCATTGACAGTCAGTGGAGATGCTCTCACTGACTCAACCAGGATTTCACATTTGTCCTCAGGAGACAACCAGTGAACCTGGAAAATGGTACAAAATGTTCCCTCTGACTGATGGCTTTAGGGATAATTCTGCTTCTTACAGTTTTCAGTTATCTTTATTTTCAAAATAAAGCAAAACTTTGGAACTCTCGCTCCAGTAGCAATAAAATATTTCTTATTATGAGGGAGTTTGTGCTCTGGTCTGTTCTGACTGTGCAGCACTGGGGAGGCACCACCAGAAACAAATTGGGCTGCCCAAAGCTGAAGGAATTGGTTTAACAGGATGTGTAAAAAATCCTCTTTGTTGTCTGCAGGTAACAATTTCTACTCATTTGGCCAATGTTGTGGTGTCTCTTTTCTGCTGATTTTCACCGTGTCTCCTTTAACTTCAGACACTCCAGGTGTGGATTCAATTAAGTGTGTGCAGCAGCAGGGTGCTCACCCAGAGCAACATTCCTTGGGTGATTTTTCCAAGGGAAAGCTTTTCCAGCTTTTCCTCTGCACCCTCTAATTGTGTGTGTGTGGCTCAGGGGCAGGAGCACAGCGAGTGCAGCAGACGAGATCCCACGGAAAGCTGCTTAAGCAATTGGATTTGGGATGTGCTGAATGCCTCAGCAAACCTCAAAGCTGGAGGCTCTAATGGAGAGAAAACCTCCTTTTGGGCAGTGCTGCTTAGCTCCTCTAAGTGGGTTTAGGAGCAGATCCTCAGTCCCTGAAACCACCCTGCTCTGGAGATCTCACCAACCCTGGGCTGTGGAGAGGGGGCTCTGAGGAAACACCTTGTCACAAAAACAGGGTGTTCAAAGATATAATAAGTCCAAAGTTGGGGTAACAAAAATATATACACCTATATAAAATACATATAAATATATAATATATATAATATATTATATATAATGTATAAAATAATATGTGGTTCAATAATATATTTTTGAATATTTGAATTTTAAAATTATGTTAAATTTGAATTTTAAACTAATATTTAAAATAGTATTTTATACATTATATATATNATAAAATAAATATAAATATATCTATATAATATATAAAATAAATATAAATATACATATCTATATAATGTATAAAATAAATATAAATATACATATCTATATAAGGTAGGCCACAAAAATAGATGTTTTGTGGCATGCTTAAGGAGTTCTGTGTGTGGGTAGGGAGCACTGGGCCGTGTTCTTCCTCCCAGGTACACTCACAACTTTATAAAATCAGCACCTCGTGCAATTCCAGGTGCTGCCAGCTGAGTTCCCTCTCCATCCACAGCTCCCTGGGGGTGTGGGCTCACTCCTCTGCCTGTTCTAATGGAATGGTGCCCTGGCCAAGCACCTTGCTAAAGCCCTCAGCACAGGTGGCTGATAATCTGTTTTAATTCTAGTTAACATGCTTAATTTCAGAAGTGGTGTTTAAAGCTGACAGGAGGTTCCAAAGAGCTCTCCAGCTCTGCCTCCCCAGCCTGTCTGGAGTCACACAGCCTCCAGCTCACAGGCTTTTCAATTATTTACCCAAAATTGGCTTTGAAGGAAGAATTAAAAATAAAAAAAAAGAAATAAGTTGAAGTTTGACAGAGGAACGGAATGGAAATAAGAGCTCTCGTAGGAGCACTTTGGCTTCTGCTGATCTGCAGGGAATAACGGGTGAGTTTTGGAAATTTTGATGGTTTTTATTCCCCCCCTCAGTCTCTCCCTGTCCCCCATCCCTGTTTCCCCTTTCAAAAACCAAGCAACTCCACTTATTTTACATTTTCAGTGCCTTTTGCAGTGCTCAGCCCTGTTAGCAGGTGAACAGGGCGATGTGAATTGATAACACCCTTCCCAAAAGGGGTCCTGCAGCTTTTGCAGCTGACCATCGTGTGCTGCTCTGCACGTGATGCTCCCTGCTTTGTTTGGGGTTCGTTGTTTGGGGTTTTGAATTTGGCTGCAGAAACAAAAGCTGTGTGTGTGTGTTTAACTCTCTGCTTGCTCGCACTCCATCATTTTAATATAAACTAAAGCCTGCTCCCCTCAGTGCTCCACACACACAGCAATCTGTCTTCCAGACCAAATTAAAACCCAGTTTTAGCATCTGATTAGCTGTGTAATCCACCAGTGCAGGGGGTGTGGAGAACAAAGGCAGTGGGGAGGCTGGAGGATGTGTGTGCATCCCATCATTTTGTGTTCTGCAGCTCAGGACAGGCCTTTGCTGAAAATTACACCCTTTCAGTAGAAAGTGTCCTCAGCCACGATCAATATTGAGCAACAAGAGGTGCTTCAATCTCTGGTTCTGGACAGAATTTCAGCTCCCTCTGTGGCTCCTGTGGCTGCTCTCACTGTGTGAGGGGCTGGGAGTCCCCAGTGCCTGGAGATAACCCTGCAAGAGACGTTTCTTTCTTGCCTTTGCTTGAATTTTCCTGCTCTTTAATCGTGTTCCTTTTTAACCCATGCAGTGCCTAAATAGGCTTTCCCACTGAAAAAAATGATTCCTGCTACTTTGCAAGTGAGACATTGAGATAATTGCTTTTCCCAGCCCTTGCCCTGAAGTTGCATAGCTTTTATATCTGTTTGCCTCTTCAAAGTATCCCTCCTTCCTCCTCCAGTATTCCCAAGCACAGCTGGAGAGTCCAAACAACGGTTTGGAAATCCTATCAAGGCAGCATTTAAATGTCAGAACCATGTAACCACGTGGTTTTTCAGTTCCTTAGTCCCACAGCTACAGATGTTATGTGGAAACAATCATCCAAATGCACAAACCACAGCCAGAGATTGTAGGATTGCAGAGATTGTTTATACTTGAACAATAAAGCAGTGATTTGATATCTTCTGTGATTTCTAGGCTATTCAATTCTTTATCTTATGGTGAGCAAGCTTTCAAAACCTTCACGTGATGAAGCTGCAGATGTTTTGGCAGCAATGGAAATTTGGGATTCTGCTACTGCCTCATCAGCTACTGCTCTCTGTTGGGTTTGGGGTGGGTTCTGACAGTTTGGGGCTGAAATAAAACAGAAAGTGTATTTATAGAGCAATAAACTGCCTGGAGGGGCAGAGGGGGAAATTCTGCTGCTGAACTCAGGGAATTCAGACCTGTGGTTTCTCCAGTCCTTTGGGAAGAGCTGCACGTGCTGGCAGCAGCAGGAGCATGGACTCAGGGTGGGTTTGTGCCGTGCCAGGTCTCATTTGAGAGGTCCTTGGGAGCTTTGTGTGATAGCAGAGGCCATAAAATGTGGTGAGATATGGCCTGGCTGGGATTCTGCCCAAGCCTGCCCCACATCCAGGTGTGTTCCTGAGGGAACTCAGGTGGCTCTGGCACGTGGTGGGGAATGCACCTGGTGATTTACTCCACCACCTCTTCTTTCCCTCTCACAACTCTTCTAAAATGTTGTCTAAAGAGTTTTCCACAACGTTTTCGGGTGGAACAAAAACGAGCCAAGGGGCTGGCTGGAAATTTGGGTGGTCACATTGTTGGCAGCAATGGGATTCAGGTCATTATTCCTCCACTGTGGTTTAACAGTGAATGGAAAAGGTGGAAAAGAAAAGAAGATCAAGTACTGGAAGAGGCAATGCCAGCTTGGAACGAGGCTCTGGAAGAAATAGGGAGCTAGAGCTGGAAGGAGAGAGGTGTTTGGGGAGAGCTCAAAGCTCCTGAGGGATTGAAGTGAATCATTTAAGTCCTCAGTCATTAATTTTGAGCCAGACTGCCCTCCCTTGCCATAAACTGCCTTGCAAAAGGTCACCCTTCCTCTGTGCCTCATTGCAGTGACACATAGTGTGGGTATTTTGGTGGTTTGGAGTTAAAGAGTGTGTTTTCAGAGGGCAAAGAGGTGCATCTGTGCAACAGGAGCCACAAGCAATTACACTGCTTTACAGAGGTAAAAATGATCAGTTGTGGGCATTCAGGCAAATACACATCTGTCTGATGGGATTTATGCTGGAGATACAAAAAAAAAAGTGTGAAGATCTGAAAGATATTTACAATTTAAATATTTCATACAACCTGTAGCACAAAACTTTGCCTGCCCAGGTGAGGGAGAACAGTGTTATGTGGATGTGTCAATGTGTATTTACAGATAAAACAATATATACAGGACTTCAAAGGGAAGTTTTGTTACTTCAAGGTGGGACCAAATTCACTCAGTTCAGTACTAAACTCCCCAGCAAAGCCTCTCTGTCCTGCCTGCTTCCAGGGCTGGATATTTGATGTTTATCCTCATGTATGAGTTAGGCTGAAATTCCTGAGATGGAGAAAAATCTTTGAAAACCTTCAAGGCCAAAATTGACCCCCAAGCGTGAACTTTGATAGGTTTGAGGAGGGCTGAGTGTTTTTTCAGGGTTGATTTTAATTAAAAATGCAGTGAGTGCATCAGCTGTGCCATTACAGGAAGATGCTGTAGCATCTAAAGGGAAATTCTTTATTTAGCAGGAATATTAAGTGTGAAATGGCACAGCTGAACAGATAATTGAAGGAGACAGTCAGCTCTGCTCAGTACCCCCAGCATCCCTGGCTGGGGGAATTCCTCAGGCTTTTAAACTCCCATTAAAGTGCTCTGCTGGCCTGATGGAAAATCCTCCGTTCTGAGCTCGCTCCCACTCAGGAGACCTTGAGAACCTGAAAATTCAGTGCTGCAAAATAGGCTTAATTCTTGCAGAAGGTTCCAATTAGAGTTGATATACACGTAAAATTAGAAAAGCTAAAATTGCACTGCTGTCTCATGCGTTCAGGAGGTTATGTGCAAGGAAAATACAATTTTTTGGAACATATATGCAAAGAATCTGATGATGATTTGAAGAGTGCAATATGTCTCCTGTACAAGCAGTGCATGTGGTCCCAGTTTGCCAGTGAAAAAGGGAATTTGTGTTCCAGTGGAAACAAAAGGGATAAAGATTTCAGGAGGGATGTGTCTGGGGACAGAAGTGGCTCAGTCCCAGCTGCCTGGGCTGGGACTCAAGGTGGTGCCATTACCCAGGAAACCCCTGCAGCTCCCAGGGAACCCAGTCAGCTTCTCTGCTCTTACCCAGGGATGAAGGTAACGATGGCCTTAAACCAGAGCAGACTTCCTTATTGCTTAAATTTGCTTGACATTTAACCCGCTATTCTTCTTTTTCATCTCATCTAAAACAATAATGAAATAAACCTTGATTTATCAGGGTAAGGAGGGTTTAATTCCCTCTGCCACAAGCCAGTCCTGCAGCCTTGGTGCATGTGAACAGTCCCAAGTCCAGATGTTTGAGGTTGCTGCAGAACCCCAGAATGCTCCGAGCTGGAAGGGACCCACAGGGATCAAATGCTTTGTGACCTGCTGTGGTTGGGATTTAACCTGGGCTAGGGAATGGGAATTATTAAATTTCTGAGCAGCAGTGGCTCTGCTGTGATCAAATAAAAGCCTCTGCTGCTGCTGCTGCTGGGGCCTGGGTGTTATCTAAGTGGCTCAGGGTGATGCAAGCACCTATAAAAATCCGAGTGCACGCACGTGGAGGAGAGGCAGGTGACTCTGGGGACTGCACTGCCCAGGAGCCTGCTCTGAATGATAAGAAAAGCACTGCAAATACTTGCCACTGCAGTTACAGGGCAATATTTTAATTATTGAGGCAAAAAGAATTTGAGTGGCATTGATTGCAGCTGGTGAATTCGTCAGTAAAAGCGGAAAAGGGGAATTCAGCTCGTTTATTTGGCTTTGGGAGGCAGGTGAGGAAGTGTTTTCACATCTTGCAGGGTAATATTTTTCTGTTCTGCTTTCCACAAGACAAAGAGCACCTGTCCAAGCAGCACATCTGGATAAACTGAACCCAAATGCTTTCAGGAGAGTTGGCCAAGGAATTCTCTCCAACATGTAATTAATTGTTTTGTGGGGATGGAGAAAACAGAAGCCAGAGCAGTGCAAGTTAATGTAATTTTCATCTTGGAGGAGAAAGGAATGATTTAGACAATTGCTAATGTGTGGGAGCTTGCTACTGATTTTCGGCAGAACTGTGGAACAGCCAGAATGCAACTTATTCTGCTGGCCTGGGTCTGAGCCTGATGGGGCATTTATTGACTTGAACTGAAACAGACCTGACTTGTGTCTCAGAGCTTGCTGTGGCTTTGTGCAGGGTGCCAGGTGTCCGAGGCAGTGCTCTCCAAACCTTTTGGTGTAATTCTGATAGCTCTCCAAACATGGCTGTAAATTAGAATTAGTGCAGAGCAGCCGAGTTTAGGTGGAGTGATGAGGGTGCTGCACTACATAAATTTTAATATTCTGTTAAAACAATCATTGTTCAAGCTGTAGGTGACCCAGAGGTGGCAGCTCTGGGATAGTTTGGTCAGGAGAGTCCAAGCAAACAATGTGCATATCTTATTAAGTAATAGGTCAATAGCTAATAGGTGATTTTAATAGTTAATAGGAAATTTTAATAGGTAATAGGTGAATGTAAAGCAGAGAGTCTGTAACTTTGCTCCAGCATTACCTCAGCTCTCAGTGCCACAGGGCTCCATCACTAAAAATGGACACTGTACTTCTCATACCTCCTAATTCATTCTGAATACCTTAATTGTAAAAAATAATTGGTTTATTTCAACACTGAGCTTAAGCACTGCTGATTTTACTGTTTACATCAGGAAGTCATTACATAAAGAGGCAAAACCAATCCCCCTGGGAGATCCTGGCAAGTTTGGTACCACTTGGAGAGCGGAGCACTGCTGCTGGTGGCACCAGACACTCAAAATGCACAAGGTGTGATGTGTCCTTGGTCGTGACTTCAGCTGCTGCTGCCAGGGCAGAAGTTAAAGCTGAGTTTCTCTCTCAGTGGATCCAACAGAGCAGCTCCCTCCTGGGAAAACATTTCCAAGGTGCTGCTTTTGCCAGTTCATCCCCGCAGTGGAAAAGCTTTCTGAAGAGCCCAGAGGGAAGATGAATGCTGCTCGTTTCCTGGAGATGAGGACGGGCTGCAGATTGTGCCAGCTCCTCACAGAACCATGTTCAATGATATTTTTTAATGCAGCCGTTTCCCTTTCCTCCACATCTCGCAGCGATGGTCTGGTTGTGTTTTCTGCTGCCACGCTTCACATCTTCTGCAAGGAATGAAGGAGCAGGTCACGGGGAGTTAATTGGGAGCTGAGCTCTTCCCACAGGCCACGGAAAGACCATTTGGAAACAGAAATAGAAAAGCTGCCCTAATGTTCCTTCAGCCCTGGCCTTTTGGAATGGCTTTGACTCGTGTCCTTCACAGGCTGGGGATGGGGCTGAAGGATCCCTTGTGGGATTTTGGATGGATGTCTGTGGCAAAGTGCAGTGAGCTGACACAGTGAGAGGACACCGGACCAACCTTACCTTTATCTCCACATAAATACCCTTTTAAAAATGCAGCTATTTTTAGGACCTGCTATTTTTAGCACCATTCTTTCTGTATTTCCATTGTTCAACTGAGCACTTGGCATTTTAGCAGGAGGGGTTTTTAAAGCTGACCTGGTTGCAAACCAAAGGATAAATTCCTGTTTGCTGGCTATCTCGAGCATTTTTCATGATCCAGCTCTTTACTTGATCCACCAAAGCTCTGAGCATAAAGCCAAATACACACCAACGAGCTGTACAGGAAAAGGAAAGGTATTTCAAATATTGATACTTCCTATGGATTTCTTTAGCTCCATTTCCCTCGCTTTTCCTTTCTGTAAAGATGGAAAGAGGCCGTCTCTTCTTTACTTAGGAGGGGGAGAAAAATTGTTGTTTAGAGTTATTCAAAGCGAATAAAAATTAATTATTACATCCAGATTGCAAGTCAAGGGTTCTATTTGCAGCTCTGTGGCTGGCTCCTGATTGCTCCTTGGCACGGTGGCACCTCGTGACTCACATTTCAATGGGCTCCAAAACGAGCAGCTCTTGGTCCTGGCAGAGCTGCACCAGCTGTAGGACCCCTGTGAGGGGCAGGGCCAGGGACCACGTGGGGTGCTAGCCCAGCTGGAACCCCTCCTCCCAAAAAAACCCCAACCTAAAACCTAAAAAACACCCCTAAAAACCAGGAAGGTGTGGGGATGGATGAGGGGATTGGGTTTTTCCAGCCAGAAATCTGCCTGCTCCTTGTCACTGTGCAACAGCTGAGAGGAGTGTCAAAATCTTACCCCTACCCCATCTCATGTGTCTTATCTGCAGAAAGGGGAAGAAAATACTTGAAATTATTTTCTTCAAAATATTTATCTTTTAACGTGATTCCCTTGACCTGTACAAGACTCTGGTCCAGTCAAACAATCCAAAGAATTGTCCAGCAAAGCAAAAGCTGCCTATGGAGTTTTAATCCTGAGTCTACATGAGGTCTGCACTTCTTCACTGATCACTGGGTGGGACTAAAACCACCCTGCAGGGGACAAAAACGTCCTGCTTGAAATATGCCCGTGATAAAACCCCAGCCCTGATAAAGGCATTATCAGACAGTTCATCCCAGCTGGCTGCTCTGCTCTCTGCCAAGCCCATGCTGAAGTGCTGCTGTTTTTGTTGAGATCTGTTGAACTTTGGCACTGCTCAAACCACTGGACCTTCTGTCAAAGAATCCCAGAATGGTTTGGGTTGGAAGGGAAATTCAGGATCATCCAGTGCCACCCCTGCCATGTCAGGGACACCTTCCACTGTCCCAGGCTGCTCCAAGCCCCAGTGTCCAGCCTGGCCTTGGGCACTGCCAGGGATCCAGGGGCAGCCACAGCTGCTCTGGGCACCCTGTGCCAAGGCCTCCCCACCCTCCCAGGGAACAATTCCTTCCCAAGATCCCATCCATCCCTGCCCTCTGGCACTGGGAAGCCATTCCCTGTGTCCTGTCCCTCCATCCCTTGTCCCCAGTCCCTCTCCAGCTCTCCTGGAGCCCCTTTAGGCCCTGCAAGGGGCTCTGAGCTCTCCCTGGATCCTTCTCTTCTCCAGATGAGCACCCCCAGCTCTCCCAGACTGGCTCCAGAGCAGAGGGGCTCCAGCCCTGGAGCATCTCTGTGGCCTCCTCTGGGCTCTCTCCAGCAGCTCCAGGTCCTTGTGCTGTTGGCCCCAGGGCTGTGGCAGCTCTGCAGGTGGGGTCTCACCTGAGCACAGTCCAGCCCCCAGTGCCTGTGTTCCAGTTGTTGCTCTTCGTAAGAACATAGAAAAATTTCTGTTAAACTTCAATTTCCATTTTATTATAGGCCAATATTTTCCTCATGCGTTTTTTCCTTTGGGCTGTTCTGCATTTGAGCCTCCTTTTTCTGAAAAAATAGTTAAAAACAAAAAAAGGCTGAAAATCTCAATAACAAAGAAAGCAAATCCCAATGATTCAGATTGAAAACCTTTTTTTTTCAAGTCCAAGTGCTGTTGCCTGTGTGAAAGAGATGAGCTGCTTTTTGCAAAATGGACCTTGGAAAATGAATTTTATTATGAACCTCTTTCTTTGTAATATGCTTATCTCATTTAGTCACAGTCAAGTATTAAAATTTTATATCAGTCACGACTGTATATTCATGGGCTACAGGTCCTACAGATGATTTTCTGTGACTTGCATTTTGGACCAGTTCTGAGGACATGCAAATGAGCAGTCTGTGCTGGGAAGCCTTAACAAATTGTAGTTAAATATGGAGAAGTCAACCTAATTAAACCGAGCTTTTGCTCTTTTGTTGCCCTAAGTGTAGAAGAGAAAAAAGGCAAACGTGAAATAACTGGAAACTGGAAAAAAGGATCAAATTCACCTCGTTTTCTTGAGGGAGCAGTCACGTGCAAGGGGCCTCTTTATCTAAGTGGGACATGAGAGGGTTTGCCTGACTCACCTGGGGTTGGAAGCAGCTCATGGTGCAGCTAAAACAGGGCTTCAACAAGGAAATAAAGCACAACCACGATCAGGATATTCCAAATGCAGTTGCCAAGTTTGGGTGGAAGGAAAACGCGAAGGAAATTAGGAACAGTGGGAGTAACTTTAATTTTGGGAAGCACTTCAGGTGCAGTATGTGAGAGGAAGGTTGCTGAGAACCGTCCCAAAGCCCTGGGGAGGAGAGACGAGGAGCCAGGAGCAAATGCAGTGTGACAGGGAGGTGTCCTGGGAGCCCAGGGGGAGCAGGGCTGGGAAAGGATCCGTGAGAAGTGACAGTGGAACATCCCTTGGGGTTGTGGTGGCCATGAGCTTGGCAGTGAGGGGAGATGGGGGGAGCTGGGATCTGCCAGGCGTCAGGGCAGGGGCTGTGAGACCTTCAACA
>VZRV01000489.1:0-37385 GCA_013398115.1 Falcunculus frontatus | reverse complement strand
TCATGGAACTGCCCAAATCCATGGAAGTGCCCAGCTGTGAGACATTCAACACTGCCAGAGGTGGGAAGGGAGCTCATGGAGCTGCCCAAATCCATGGAAGTGCCCGGCTGTGAGATATTCAGCACTCCCAGAGGTGGGAAGGGAGCTCATAGAACTGCCCAAATCCATGGAAGTGCCCGGCTGTGAGACATTCAACACTTCCAGAGGTGAGAAGGGAGTTCATGGAACTGCCCAAATCCATGGAAATGCCCAGCTGTGAGGTATTCAGCACTGCCAGAGGTGAGAAGGGAGCTCATGGAACTGCCCAAATCTATGGAAATGCCCAGCTGTGAGACATTCAGCACTGCCAGAGGTGGGAAGGGAGCTCATGGAGCTGCCCAAATCCATGGAAGTGCCCGGCTGTGAGATATTCAGCACTCCCAGAGGTGGGAAGGGAGCTCATAGAACTGCCCAAATCCATGGAAGTGCCCGGCTGTGAGACATTCAACACTTCCAGAGGTGAGAAGGGAGTTCATGGAACTGCCCAAATCCATGGAAATGCCCAGCTGTGAGGTATTCAGCACTGCCAGAGGTGAGAAGGGAGCTCATGGAACTGCCCAAATCTATGGAAATGCCCAGCTGTGAGACATTCAGCACTGCCAGAGGTGGGAAGGGAGCTCATGGAGCTGCCCAAATCCATGGAAGTGCCCATCTTTGGGGGAATATGGAGCATGGATAAGTGAGGAAGGAGGAAGGGTTTGCTGAGGGTGATCAGTCTCAGTAAGGAAGATCTAAGTGGAATCAGCCGGATAACAGAGGTCAAACCCTTGCAAAAGACTTGGGTATTTAGAAACAATTTCAACTAAGCCTGATGCAAGTACCTAATGCACTGAATCCTATAATGATTTGGGTTAGAAGGGACCTTAAAGCCCATCCAGTGCCACCCCTGCCATGGGCAGGGGACACCTTCCACTGCCCCAGGCTGCTCCAAGCCCTGTCCAGCCTGGCCTTGGACACTGCTGTGTTCCCATGTTTTACCACCCTCACTGTAAAAAACTTCTTTCTTCTATCAGATCCCAGTTTGCACTGCCCTGAGAGTGTTAGCAGCCAACTCTTTGATGCATTTCTTTAAATATATTTGTGTCACCATCTGAATCTGCTTCAGCTTTCAAATGTTATTTCCCCCAGCTGTGACAGTGCTGTGTTGCTCCTGGGTGGGTTGGTTTGGTTATGATCACTCTGATTTTGGAGTGCAGTGACTGCAGTCAGGCTCATCCTCATCATCTCCATCCCCCCTTCAATCTGTGCCCTGCCAGCAATTAAACTTCCAGTTGGGAAATAAGGAGAGCGTGGTTGAGGCTGCCTCACTAAAGGAATGAACATCTATCAAATAAACGAGAGCAAAGTGACAAAAAGAGTCCCTGCAAAGGCAGTGATGTGATGTTCCAGGAGCCTGTGACAGCCTCTGACTGAGGGAAGCTGATGGCTTTACCTACAAACAAACGGATCTCTTCTCTGGGAAGGGAACAGCATTCCCAGGAAAGGGGATAGGGATCCTTCTCATCCCTGGGAAATGCCCCACATCACCCTCAGCACATGCTGCAGGCAGGAGGTGCCTTTGAAGTGTGGTTATTCCCCTGCAGGAGGAGAGCAGGGCACAAACTCCAGCCAGCCTCAGGATTACTCCCTGTCACTGCTCAGGCTGTTCAGCATTTCAATACATACCGCTTGTTTGGGGTTTATTTTTAATGAGTTCATGGGGTGTGCAGTGATTCTTCATTTTTAACCCAAATTCTTGCCTCTGCCTTTTTTTTTTTTGCCTCAGTTTCCCCAGCTATGAAACACAGCCAGTGCTAAGGGCTGCTGCCCCTCCCTCAGTCAGTGCTCTGATGGTTGGCGTCTTGTTCTTTGTGGTGTGGAATGTTTTATTCCATTTCAGGTGTCACAGCAGCACTAGAGTCCTTGTCTGCAGAGCAGTTTTCACTGAAATACATCCTCAAACCTCGGGAGGGGCAAGCAAGGGACAAAGGGACCTCCAGCAGCACAGCTCCAACCTCTGCCTGGAGCTGCCCTCCCAGCCCCAGCCACTCACTGCTGTTCTGCCAATAAAACAGCCAGGAGGAAAATTAAAATATATGCAGGGAAAATATTTCTCTATTTCCTAAGTTTTCATGGAGCCCAGCACTGACTGAGCTCCGTTTCAGTCCCCAGCAGTTTCTCCTCTTTGCAGATGAGCTGGAAGGTGTCAGCTCCAGGATTCATCACTGTTTCCACAGACAGCAGCAACGAAATCATCTGGCTTGATGTTCTTGCATATCTCCACTGCTGGTGCTAAATTACTGCCAGCAATATAGCTAAAGCTGCTATCTGTCCTCTAATTCCCAGCCTTCTGTGCTGGAATTTCTTACCACTTGCCTGGGCATTATTCTAAAGGTGATTGAAATGACACTGTGGGTGACAGCACATAGATGTTACCTTCAGCTCTGTTTTGGCAGTCAGTAGTCCAGAATGAAAAAAAAAAAATTTGATTTGAATTTATCTTAAAAATCAAATCCTGTGAGATTACGGGTGAAAAAGTTGTAGTGAAAATAAATTACTCTTCAAGAGTGAATTAATTTTGACCCCTATAACTCTCAGAGGCCGTAATTGTTTCAGCCAGCAGGTAACATTTGCTTGAGTTGATCTGCTTTTATTAATACACTTATGGAATATATAGGGAAGGTTTTCTGAATTCATGAAGGTGCCAAGACCTTTTGCAGTCGCATTTATGGGCTAGAGAAACATCCTGGCCAGGCACTGGAGCCAGGACTCCTCACCCTTCACCTCAGGGTGTTAAATCCATCCCAGTCCAGGTAACCTCAGGCAGTGCAATGCTAAATTTGACAGGATAAGCTGGAGTGTTTTCACTCTGAGCTGCCATCAGTTATCCCAGAGGACCAAGGCAATGTCTGACCGTGCTCCAGTGTCCAAGACTAAGGTTTCCCAAGGAAACAAGTGGTTGTTGGAATGGTCAGCGATGGTCAGGGATGGCACAGCTTGGAGACCAGGCAGAGCTGTCACAGAACGTGTTTTTGCTGGGGAAGAGCTTGGGAATGTTTCCTTAGGCTGTGTTAAAATATGAATTACACAGGCCATGTGCTGTGTCTGTGCACGGGCCTGGGGCAGGGCAGGAGGGATGGGGTGGGGATTTTGTTCAGAGGCTGCACAGAACCAAAGTGGGCCATGAGCAAGTTCCACACCCCTGGAGGTGTCAGGCACATGGGATGGGAGCTGTGCACGGGAGCTCTGGGAGCTCAGGTGCAGGAAGGAAGCACGTTTCAGATTGATGCCCTTTTAGCTGCAATTTGCAATCTGCAGCCAGTCCAGGCAAAGCTTCCCAGCACTTTTATCTTGTCTGTGGGTCTGCTTTAGGACCGGGGTAATTCTGATAAATGCTTGTCAGTATTTCCATGAGTTTCCAGAGGTAAATAAAAGTGAGGTCAGAATTAGGTGGTGTTGAGCTTTGTCTGCTTTGACTTTGAGGGAGAACTCCCCTGAGGAGGGGCTGGACTTTTAGCTCATGTACAAGGTGCAAATGACAGTGTTTTAAAGCAAACCAGTGTCATTCCCACAACTTTTATCAGGATTTCTGCAAACACTCCCTTTCCTGGGACCACAAAGCCCTTTTGGGCTCCTCATGCTCTGACTCGTTTTCCCATGCCCCTGTGCCTCATCCCAGGTGTCTGAGCTCCACACTCGGAGGTTTTCTGCCTCTGAAGGTCAAAACCCTCGTGGTGACATCACGACTGATGTGCTTCCAAACAGGCTGAGCCCACGGAATTACTGGGAGGTTTCAAGATGAAAACATAAGGAGAAGTGAATCAGCTCTTACGAAACAATGACCTCCTCCATCTCCCCAAACAACTTCAGCAGTGCAGTAAAAATAACACAGAGGAGCCAAGCTGTTGCCAGAGTGAAAAAGGGACCAGGTTTGCAGCTCGGGGGTCTGATGGAGCAGGAGGATGGATGCCTTCAGTCAGCCCCAGCCTGCTCATTGCACACCCTCCCTCCAGCTGAAGCATGCAGCCTTGATGCTCTCGGTTTTTATTCTAATTATTGCCACAGTGATAGAAATTGTTCTTACTAATGTGTATTTCGATAACATTTTGCACTTATTCAGCATCTTTGCATTTTGAAAATCTCAGAAGTGCTTAACAGAAGGCAGTGAAAATCATCTCCAGTTTTTCCTCGGGGGAAGCTGAAGCAGGCTTGTAAGGACCTCTGGTGTGGATTGATAGTCCTCTGCTTTTGGAGAGGCAGCATACTCAGATTTTTTAGGGGGTTTTTTTGCTGTTCTTTCTCCCCTCTTTTCTGGAAAGCCATTCCAGAGGCAGTGCAGGAGGATGCAGGAGGTGCCTCAGTCACTGGGAAGATGTCTGAAATTTTGGGCTGGGTGTGATTTGACCTTGAACTCTGGAAGGGAGAGCTCTCTGCTGCTCAGTGACAGATTTATGGCCGAGATGAAGAAGGGAACCTGTCACAGATCACGTCTCTACAGAAGTGTCTCTCTGGACACACTGTCATCCAGCAGAGAGATCCTGGTGGCACTGGGGAGCTTGGGGAATACCTGAGAAGGGTGAGGAGACAGGAGCCCAGCACACAGGGCTGCTCCTGTGTCCTTTGTGTGTCTGTATTTCCCTTCCCAGCTGAATTACCTTCCTCATTTTTTGTGTGGCCACATTCCCGTGTTGGAGCACAGGCTGCTCATGGCCGTGGCCCTGCAGGGAGCTCACCTGGCTGCCCAAGGCTTTGTCCCAAACACACCTCAGCTCCCAGGCCCTTGGAACACCAGATTTCTCCTAAAATGGGATGACATGGTATTTCTCCTAAAATGGGATGACGTGGTATTTCTCCTTAAAGGGATGAAAAATAACCTGTGTCTCCTAAAAGCATCTGCTCTGTCCCTGCAGAGGAGAGCTGAGAGTTTGGGGTGATGGAGGGGGTGTGGGAAAGGAGCAGGTCCCTGAGACAGCAAACTGGAAGGATTTCCTGTCCATGGGGAGGGACCAGGACAAAAATTAGGGAAGGAGAGGGAACAGCCAGCCCCTGACATGGGGCTTGGAACTGACAGCCTGGGGCAGCCCCTGGTTACCAGGGACCTGGGGAGGGTTTGTCACAAGGGGAACACCTCATCTGTCAGCCCTGAGTCACACTTCTGCCGTGCTTCCCAGTCCTTGGAAGAGCTTGCAGTGACTTTCAGTTACTTTGAAAGTCACCATTAGTAATGCCAGGCCAGAAAACCAAGGGAGCTGCCTGAAATACAGTGATTTTATCATCAGAGGAGTCTGGTGAGCAAGAACTGAAGCAGTACACAGGAACCCTTTGTCAGATTTGAGAAAAGGGCTGTAAAAGCCTTGGGCTCTGAGTTCAGCCCAGCTGAACTCGTGGTATTTCCGTCCCAGACAGGGACAGGGGCAATTCCCTACCTCTGGCTAAATGCAGTCAGTAGGATTGTGCAGTCAGATACCATCATCACACGTGCAGCACAGATGTCTGACAGGTAGGAGAAGCTGCATGTAGTACTTCAGATGCTATTTCTGTGGATTATATCAAGCTCCTGACCTGCCACCACATTTGGAAAACTCCAGAAAAGTAGTGGGGAAATTCTTGTTCCAAAAAATTCCTTTTCGAGGAATTCCTCTGCGAAAGTGTTAAGATCTGGCAGTTGGTTGGACAGATGCTGGTTGAGTTTTTTCTTTACATGTGTGTGATTTGCTGCTGTTTGAGCCATGACAGCTGGTGAGCATCACTGGAAGAGTCTGTGCTGAGACTGTGCTAAAGAGCACATGTGAAAACTTAGCTCAAGTTTGACCAGAAACAGCATAAACAGAGTTACTTTTTGATGTAATCCATGATTTTAAACCCCAAATTACTTTGGGCTGCCCAGAAACAGCAGTGATCTAACCAGTGCTCTGGGGTTTAGTTCAAGCTGCCCCAATAACACAAACACAGAGCAGGAGTTTCAGTGGTAAAGGAGATGGTTCTGCAGAAAAGAGCTGGGGGAAGGTTGTTTTCTGTGGGAGCAGGAGAAGCCTGACCCATACGGTTTTGACTCAGAGGTGCTGAGAGGTTGCCAGAGTGTAAAACAGGTCAGCCTTGGAGCTTGTGGGGTCTGACAGGGAGGAGGATGAGTGCCTTCCTCCAGTGAGCCCCAGCCAGCTCCTTACACAACCTCAGCCCTTCCAGTGCCGTGCAAAAGCTGTCAAAGGCCATGGGCAGGTTCAAGGAACACCGTGGGAGCTCGGAGGGGCTGACACATATTCTGTCTGCTTCAGTGATGTGTAAGAGGATAATCCAGAGGAAAAAATAATCATGAATAAAATTACAATTCGAAGACAAAATACTTCCTGCCTGGGCGTGAAAGTTACACTACAGCATTTTACCTCTTCTGCACCGCCGCTGTTGTTCCCAATTCCGAGTTGCTGATAATAATAATAATAATACTCCATTTTGGGCTGAGCAGTGCAGGAGGCGAATATTACCTGGGAATTAGCGGTGAAATTAGGAAGTGGCTGAGCTGTGGGGCGGCACGGGCAGCATCAGCAGCACCATCAGCATCAGCAGCAGCATCTCGGTAGCGCTCCATCCGCTGCAGGGCTGGCGGGGCACTGACCTTGCAGTGCGGCTGTTCCCGCACAGCTGCACGGGGCTGTGCCCGCAGCCGGGGCTGGGGCTGCCGGTGGGGCCGGCCCCTCGCACCATGCTCGGTAAATGTGCTGAGCAGAGCAGCAGCAGCAGCAGCAGCCCGGCCAGCCCCCAGCCCTGCTCTGCCCGGCCCCAGCCCCCGGCAGCGCCCGCCGGGGCTCTCGCTGCGCATCCGCCGCAAAGGGAACCGCTGACAGCTCCGCCTGGATGTTTGCTTTTATTTATCCGCGGCCCGCGGAACAATGAAGTCAGAGGTAGGTGAATGATGCAGTGCAGAAGTTGCTGCAGCAGGAGCTTCGCTACGGAGATGATTTAATGTGCCGGGCTGGCGGCGGGGGGAAATGTTAATAAATTCTGGTTTGTGCGTGTGTTGGGCTGGGGGGGAGGTAGAACCGGGCGTTGTGGGTGCAGCAGATGACATTTTCTAATTATACGGCTTTCTGTTATGCCTGAAGTAGTCATGTACAAAGGTTTTGCTTCCCTGGTAATGACAGAAAGCCAGGCTTTTCAAGGCAGAGCTACCCATTTAACTTGCTGGAATTAACGGAATGTCGTGTTTCATCCTCATAAATGCATATCAAGTTCTCAGCAGAAAAATAAGGGTGTTAATCATCGCAGCTGATGCGCTGTGTTATGTAGATTGCTCGCATTGATTCCGGGCTGGAGGTTCAGGTTTCTTATTTGCATTTAGTCAATCAAGTCCGTGCCCACCCTGAATCCCTTCGGGTGAATTTCTGTTGATTTTGTTGCTGGATGTATTTATTCTTCTTTGTGTATCTGCCTTTAAATAAATCATCAGAACAATAAACAATCCTACGGCAGAGGGAGCAGAATGTTTCGGTTCCATGGCTGCAATCTATGCAGTTGGGGAAGGAGGGGTTTATGCAAACCCTGAGTGTGGTTCAGGTTGATAAAAATCGATCTCCTGGCTGTGCTGTCCATGGGAAGGTGTGGATTCATGGGACAGACGTGGGAATGGATTCTCACGAGTTCCCCAAGCACATCCCGTGTCCATAGGTGTTCTGTCCTTATGTAAGGGCTGCCTGGGGCAGCTCTGGGGGAAAAGGCTGGGATTTAGGGGGCTTCGTTGGTTTTTTTATAGCTCTTAGTATGTGTAACGCATTTCTCGGGCTTAATGTATTTTTACAACTATTTTGCTAATTCCTCTCAGGGTCATTTGATTTAGGAGATATTAGATTAGCCATCGTAGATTAATATATTTTTATTTTAATGAGGTATTAATCCTTGCTGGGTTTGCCAAGTACCAATTACTTGAGGCTGCTTTGGGTTTGGTCTGACCGTGCTCCCTGAAAGCTGCAGAACGGTCGGAACGAGGGAAGCAGGAATCAGAGCTCAGCACCGGGGCAGGAAGTTACAAGATTCCCGTTTAAAAACCCAAGGTCTCGAGGAGCTGCCTGTCAAAAAGTCATGGAATCACAGCTGATGCTTTCAGGCTTCACACAGCAGTTTGACTGGGAGATGGTGATCTTACAGAGCCTTTAATTTCCACATGCAACTGGAAGCAAAGGGATGAAAAATCCCCTGAAGTCGTAAGCTGGGTTAAAGTTAAAATTCATAGCCAGAGTGCTGTTTTCTGAGAATCTTCAGGAACAGAATGAAAAATACCTCGACCTGCACATGCTCACTGACGTAAATGCCAGCGGCAGAGTTTCTGTGCTGAGGAACAGGGGTGGATGTGAGCCCTGGGAATTGGGACCCGAGTCCTGTACACGGTGAGGGTTCACTGGGCAGCAGGTTTGGGGGTGGAGTGGGGGTGGCATGGAAATCTGGGGTGTCTTTAAGCAGACTGGGAGGTGTCAGGTGGATTGAAGGGTGTTTGGGCTGAGGCACTGTCACCTGGAGAAGGTCACAGAGACCCTGGGCTTCTCGCAGCTCTGAATTCTCCCCTTTCCCTGCGTTTTCCCAGGCCTTGGGTAGCCCAGGAATGTGGGCACTGCTCTTCTCCTCAGCCAGGGCAGGACTTTGGGAAGTGCCTGCCAGTGTCTGTGCCAGGCTCCTGAGTGATGGGTCACTCACCTCACCTGTGTGCAGCATCCAGGGGTGCAGCCAGCAAGGGGGGAACTCTGCTTTGTGCTTTTTTGAGTGCTTGAGGAAGAGAAAAATACTGCTAAATACCACTAAAAATGGCCTTTTTTCCCCACTAAATTATTGTTTGGTTATAAATACTGTACCATTTGAAAGCAATCATCTAGCTTTTTTCCATATTTTTTAAAAAATAAACAAGTTAAAACAGGGGTTTCTCAGTTAAACGGTACTAAAAGATACTGGTCTGTGGCTTAAGAAAAAATTGATGTCTTGAATTTATAAATGCATGTAATTGGAATTGCAGTATTTGTGCCTGTAGTTATATTCAGTGTGAGATATTTGAAGATCCAGAGCCTTTCCATGCATGTTTTTGGCTTTCCTGTAACCTGGGCAGTAAGGACTGTGCACGTTGGGTGTGAAGGTTTGCTATTCCATACACGAATTGAGGGGGAAAATCGGGGGCCTTCAGGTCCTTCTTGCTGAAATGATGAATTTCTGCAGGGTGGAGGCACAGGGCAGGTCTCACTCCCAGCTGAGCCGTGCCCTGTGTGCCAAAGGAACTCTGGCAAAAGGGAGCAGCCCCGGTGCTGAGAGGCAGCACAGCCCCAAAGCTCCCTGCACAGACCCTGCTGCCAGGCTGGGCAGGGGCAGAGGGGGCAGTGCCAGCAGCTGGGGCACTCCTGCACGGCTCTGACAAACCCAGGTGTGTTTGGAGATGTGCAGAACACCAGAGCTGCAGTCCTGGGCAGGGATGAGGAGCTCAGCATCCCTCCTGTGCTGCTGCTGCTGGAACAAGGGAGGCTGTGCTGGGCAGAGCTGGGGGCAGCCTGGGGCAGGGCAGGGAGGGGAAGGCTGTTTCTGGCAGATGCCAGTGCTCTGCTGGAGGGGATTCCACGGACAGGCAAGGTTTTTGGAAATTCTTGCCTGTGAATGGCAATGCTGTCACAGCAGAAATGCATCCTCTGCAAGGACAGCCAGGAGTTCACTGATGGGGAGGCAGCTGCAGGTTTGAGCAGGTAAATCGTGCAGTTGTGCTGTTGGTCTGCCAGTGTTTGGACATTGCTCCTTCCCCAGTGCTTGGTCTGCAGGGAACTGAAAAGCTTCGGAAGGAAATTCACATTTTCCAGGAGAGAATTTTTATTCGGGAAGAAAAAGAATCACAGGCAAGTCGGATCTTGTTGTGAGACTTCTCCCAGGCAGAAACCTCTGCTGTTGTTAGAGGGGACTCCTTCAGAAGCAGGAATTTGAGGTTTGCCAAAGCACAGAAGGTTGCCAGGCTTCTGTGCTGTGCCCACTGGAAAATTAAGTCCCCTCCTGAAGCATGAGAAGGGAGATGACAGGAAAAAAAGCAACTTTTAAAAAAGATATTTGCTTTTCAGCAAGGCACAACTGTGTGTCTGCCTCCTACAAGAAACAGCTTAGCTGGCTGCTTCCTCCAACAGCTGCATTCACCAAAGTGAAAAATCCTGCTGAAATTTCCTTTAATCCAGGCTCCTCATTCCTTTAGGTCTCTGAAAAAAAACCTCACAGACCTTGTACATGTGAGGACTGAGCAGCCTGGAGTTTAGGAAGTGTTTTGGCCACTTTGTTCCAAGTTTTCCAACGTGGGCAGTGGGAACAAGCACCAGGATGATGCTGTCCAGGGGTATAGGAGCTTTTTCCATGAGGAAATGCTGATGTGGGAGCTGACAGTCCCTGCTCAGTGCAGGGGAATTCAGAGGTACCGGGCTGGGATGTGGTTTGGAGGAAGGGGAGGAGAGTTAAATCTGCTGCCTGTTATCATTTTCTGTGTTGTGATAGCTGGTAGATGTTCATCTGGAGTTGCAATCAGAACTCCTTCATATTTAATATCAGGCCTGAGGTGCCTGGGCCATAACCTCAAGGAAAATTAATTCCATGGTCTGTGGATCGGATCCTTGATGGATGATCCCAGGTTTGTGGGCTTTGCTGGGTGTTGTTTTGCTCTACAAAAATATAAATGAATGTATTAAGTCAGAGCTACGTAATTTTTCCTCCCGAAATGATTTTTACAAACATTTGCTGATTGAAATGCACAGCACAGGCACCCACAGCACAGATGCAAATGTCTTCATTTTCCAGATGGAAAGACTGAGGGAGAGGAAAGGAGAGAACCATTTGTTCAGCTGCAGGGGAAAGCTGATATTAGAGGCAGAGCTGGATTTTAGAAACCTTCATTTCAGTTGTGTGCTCTCCCAGCAGCCTGGGAGCAGCAGGCAGGATCAGTTTCATGGGTTTGATCAATGAGAGAGAGAAGTACAGGTGTGCTTCTGTGTGTGCACGTGAGATCTGCAGAACACTGGGCCCTGCCAAACATTTTCAGCTTTTTCGGGTGCAAGCAGCTCTGGGGGTGAGTTCCCCTCAGTGTCTCACAGGCAGTGCTGAACTGAGAGGATAACCAAAGTGGGTGTAATCACGTGTTCCACGTTACAGCACTGACTGCACCCTGCTCCTTCTGCTGTTATTAAACCCCAGCTCTGCTGCCCCGAACTCCCTGTAACGAGCGCAGCGCTCAAAATCACAGAAACAACCAATACCTACAGACACACGGGGAAAGGGAGCTCAGGGAAAGGATTTTTGCCAGTCTTCCCAATTTTCTCAAGCATTAGTGCAGTGCTGGAGCCCACCCTGCAGAGGCAGACAGCAGCAGCAGCACAGCTGTGGTGGGATCACGCTGAAGGACAAAAACCCAACTGCTTCAGTGGGGTCGGTTGTGATGACCTCCTTGGGCTCGAGGCAGATGGTTTCATACTCATGTTGTGCACTCCAGCAGTATTTTCCTAAGGTTTAAGCCAAGATTTGTATCAATTGAGACAGTCTTTGAGTCAGTGGAGGAGAAGGGAGGGATCAAAGAGTGTGGCTGGAGAAAGTGGCCTGGTGTGCATTTGTTATGTCACTCAGGGTGTGCACTGAAGGCTGTTGGTTCAGCTGTGTGCCCCTTCCACGGGGCTTCACCCAGAGAATATTCTTGGATTCAGTTCCAAAAGGGAAAAAAAAAAAATTGTGTTTCCTTTTAGACACTGCTCTCTTTTTCCTTGTTTGATAGCTGCTGCCAAAGAGGGGGAGCCTCAGATGTGTTTCTTTCCAGCAAAGTGCCATAGGAAAATATTTCCTGGTAACTAGACTTTACTAGTTGGATACCATTTGTGGGGCGTGTTGGTATAACCGTGGTGCTTTGTGTCCTTTGATTGACATGGTGAATAGCCCAGTGGAAAAATAAAACACCATTCTGTTATCAGTAACAGAAGCGATGAGATGGGAAATGGGAAGGGCAGAGCAACACCCTGGTTTAGGTGTCTGAGCATCGGGCATTTGTATCCTAGAGAGGAGCTTATCTGGGTCATTATGCTCTGAAATCAGTGGCACACGTGAATTTCTAAAGCATTGCTGGGGGATCAGGGGTGGTGACATTAACCTGCTGATGCAGCGTGGAAGGCTGGCTGGAAAGGAAACGAGCCAAAGAAAATAATTGCGGGGTTAAATTTCACTCTGCTCTCCTTTCCTCCCTCCTTCCCTTCCTGTTTGTGTGTTTCTATGAGTCCCGTTGTCATGGGACTCCTCTGTAGTGCCATTTGTTTGTCATTTCATCCCACCCTGGACTTTGTCTCTTCCCAGTGCTCCTGCTTGGCTGCTCCCTTGCTCTCCTCTCTCCGTGGTTCAGAAACCGTGCTTGTGTTGGCTCAGCAGCACCCAGAGCCCCAGCTCACCCTGCACAGCCCCTGAGGGCCCGGGAACATGCCCTGTGGGGTGGTTCAGCTTCCCAGGGAGGCTTTGGAGCATCAGGCCCCCAGTTTGGAGCCAGCGATTCCAGCAGGATCCACTGCTAAGGAGTGAGCAGCTCCCTGGGGTGGCTGTGCAGGACTGACCTGGCCATGTCCAGCATCCTCAGCAGCCCCTGTCAGCACAGAGCTCACATCCCAGCCATGTCTGGAGCAGACAGCAGCATGGACAAGGCACAGAAAGGCAGAGGGCTTTGTTCCCCCCCAGGTGCTGGCTCAGGTGCTCCGCAGCCGGACGAGAGCTGCAATTCTGTATTCCCCCAGAAGTCACACCACAGAAGTCCCAGTCCCAGCCCTGCTCTGACCAGCAGCAGTCCCTGACTGGATGCCTGCACCCCTCTGCCTCCAGCCATTGCAGATCCAGGAGCTTTGATTTTGCTCGTCCCCATTCCTGCAGAGGACCGAACAAAAGCCCGGCTCCAGCTCTCCAGTTCAGCCTTCACACCCACTCTTCTTGTGAAAAGATAAGGAAAACCACAGAGGAGATTTGTGTGCAACTTCTGTTTGGCTCCAGAGCTCAGCCATCGGTGGAAGTGAATGAGGGAGCTGTCAGCTGTAGGAGAATACGAAGTGTTATTGTGCAAAGGGAGCAAAACTCGAGCAATTCACATCGTTGAGCTTTCTGCATCCCGGTCCAAGCTGTTTGTTACGGCAGTGTCAGGTCTGGGAAGGCTGAAATACAGCAAATGCCTGGTGTGCATGTTTGCATATCAATAACAGAAGTGTTTGCTGGCTTGCTTTGAGGCAGAACAGAATAGAACTGGAGCTCGAGGTCGGGAGCAGCGGCAGGGCTGAGCCCCTGAGCCTGCAGTTGGGTTGTGTTTGCTGTGCAAGCTTTCTTCTCTGGCAAGCTCCAGTTATTTGTCTGAACGCCCCAGCTTCCCTACAGCACTCTGGGTACGGTTACATCATCCTCTTGCACGTCCTTCTGCTCACAATACCTCATCTGAATCGCTTTGCCCACTGAAAAAAGGCTCCAGCACTCAGCAAAGCCAATCCCAGCTGCTCCTGCCTGGATAAGCTGCTTCCTGGAAGCCAGGCAGGACTTCTTCAAAGGAATCCAGTTTGTGCACCAGACCAGCAAATGAGTAAATTGTTTTGTGTACATAGCCTTAGATTTTAACTGGACTGTGAACAACCAGGTTTGTCCCTTTCTCCAGCCTCCCTGGCACACTGGTGCCAGTGTCCCTGAGACTGCCATTATTTACTGCTCTGGAAGCTTGGGCAGGGAGCCTCTCATTGCTCAGGGTATAAACTGCAGCTTACAGTGCGAGTGTGACAGTGGAGACATGTAGAAAGCTGACTTTTATTAATTTATTTCAGTTTGAAAATTATTCATCTGTAAATGGGAACGCAGCATTCAAACCCAAGGTCGAAACAATATTGAGATACATAAGGATTTCTGAAGGATGTCCTTTGGTGGGATCCCTCAGTTCTCCAGTTTGGTGTTGGAGTAGGGCAATCCATGATGAGATCACTCATTCCTTTATTCTCTGAAGGAAAACCGGAGAGCTGTGTACCTTGATTTATCATCACGGTGCTGCTCTGTGTCCCTTATCTGCTGCTCAGAATTCAATAGATAAAGCTGTATATAATGTTTACTGCCTGGATTGACTTATTTCCTGGCTGAACCAGAGGAGATTGGCTCTCTGCTCAATCCCACTTTCAGCTGGCTGATGTTTTGGAGAGCACAAAGCAGCTGGTGGGTGCCACCCAGGCCATGGTAAGGACGTGGTCACAGAACAGGAATCCAGCTTTGGGGAAAAGAGACTGTGTCTGCTGGGAGCCAAATGTGACCTTGGGCACGGGCTGCATTCCTTTGTTTGCTTGTGATCACGGTGGAATCGTGCCATGGAAGGGATTTTATTGCCAGTTGATATTTTTGTATGAAAAAAAGTGTGGGTGTTTGAACATTCTAGGAAAAGTGAGCCACCCTCGCAGGGTATGTTTACCCAATCTTTTCAAGTGTTCACTTCCTCTGACATTCTTATTTATCTTGGCACATAAATACCAAGCCAAGCTGTTTCCCCTTTCCTGAGCTCAGTGGTTTTGAAGGAAGCTGATGTTCAGCCTTGCTAAAGAATTCCAGAACCCTTGAGAGGAGGACCTGGACGAGGAGAACGATTCCATCTTGTAAGAAACATCCTCCCAGATCTTCTGCTTCTTGTAGCAAACTAAAAAAAAAATTCCAACTCAAAAGGAGCTGTGTTCCAGTGCTGCAGGTCTTATCCCATTCTGGATAATATGATTACAGCAAGTTTAAAGGTTAACCTGTGTGCTGTAAATATATCATCTTATTATATGAATTTTCTTATCCTAAACCCGTCTAGAAGGGATGAAACAGCATTTCTTAAGCACTTCACAAGGCCTGTCATTATAGTGGAGGTTTCTTAGGAGTCTTGAAAGCATTTGAATTACTGTATAATGATATTCTGTCATCTCTTAGCAAGGCTCACACTCTAAACACTTTTACACACAATAGAAATTAAAATGGAATTGAGTAAATTCTGTCTCTCAGATTCACAGGCTGTGTAGTGATTGTCTGGGTGCTCTGGATTAAATTTAGGTTCATATCTAATAGAGCTGGGTTACTTGGAGTAACAAATTGTGAAATGTGAAATAGTAGGTCAGATGTGGAAAATCAAATATTAACGCTTTCTGTACAGTTTTTTGTTTTTAAGTGTGTGCATTATAGGCACGGGTTTGGCTTTATTCTTTTTCCATGCTTTAGAATTTTGAAAGAGGAAGGGTTTTCATACTGTAAACACAGTTTATTGGGTGAAAAACATTTGCTATGTAACGAATTTTTTCTAAAAATTCCAGATATAGTAGATATGGTGGTGTTGGGGTCTCCTGCACATGGGCCATTTTCATGATCTCAGTTGAGCTCAGTTCTCCAGCAGCCCAGGAACTTGCCCAGGAGCTGTTGGTCTTCTCTCTCGAGTGTTACACCTGAGGAAAATTCATTGGGATCATTCCAGGAAATGCAGGCAAAAGCTACCACGTGCAGTTACCCTTTGCAGGGGGCAGGGATGAGGTTACTGAGGCACATCAGAGAAAATCCATATTTTAATATGCAGCTCCTATGCAGGACTATTTCTCTCTGCAGTTGCCTCCAGGTGGATCCCAGTGAGATGCTCTAAAATTTATTTCTATCAATTCCTGGGTTGAAAGATGTTTTCTCCTCCCCAGGTTTGTGCTGTTACTTCACCCCCTTCATGACTTCTCTCCCTTTAGACATCCAGGATCAAGTTCAGGTTGGCTGATCCTTCCCTGAGGATGTTTCCTGGCTGATTTTGGGATCAAGAATGGCCTCAAGCAACCCCAGAGGGCAGCGTGAGGGAGACAAGTGGCTGATGCTGCCACCGCAGCACCCTCATGGGTGGGTCAGTGTTCCTGCTGACCTCTCTGTTCAGAGCATCACCTCAGGTCACGCTTGTTTCTCACCCTGCAGTGCTGAATTTGAGGTGTGGGAGATGCAGTTTGAGGCAGCTGAAAGCAGAAGAGCAGACGAGGACGTGCATCAGAGGGGAGACACGCTCATACTTTTCAAGGAGAACACAGCAGGATTTTCTTGGGTGATCTTTGGTAGCCTTCAAACCCTGATTTGTGCCTTTGTAGCAGGAGCTGAGCAGCAGAGGGCAAACCTCAGGCTGGTGGGTGCTGGAAGGTGCTGCCCAAAGGTTTCTGTCTGCTCAGGGTTTGCAGAGAACCTCCCGTGCTGGGACACACCTCTGGGGAGAGGAGGAGGGACTATGGGGGGGTTTGGTCTGGAGCAGTGGGTCCCTCTGCAAATAATGATCCAAAAATGAGCTCAAAAATATCATCTAAGTCCTAAAGCCATCAGGCACAGTCCGCCAGGAAATGCAGAAGCTGCCATTCCTGAAGAAGGGGAGTTTGCCCTGGGTGTGTGATTCTCTGTGGCTTGTACCTCTGAGTCTATTTTGAGAGCAGCATGAATATCAACAAAAACAGTGAAATTCTGAGATGTTGTGGGCATCTCCCACACTTATCCGGAGCTCTTAAATGTGCTTGTGTGATCTTTCACGGCTTCAAATTGGTGTGTTTTAGTTCCTGCAGTTGCTAGAGGAAAAAATGTCTGGCTGTTTTCATGCATCTGAACATTTAATGAGAGAGCTTGCCTTGCCTGATTGTACTTGTCACAGCACTGTTTCACCAACGATAGAGACACTAATTTGTGGCTGTCCTGACAGCACAGAGCAGAGACTGTCTCGTATTGTAAGGTAAAAGAAATAAAGGCTTGTGGGCATGAAGTGAAATAAAAATACTTGAGACTTCACACCAAACTATTCAGCCCTTCCTGAGCGTTTTGCTGGCTGTGATTCTGGTAGGTGCTCTGTCTGCGAGTGTTCTAAAGAATCAGAACTAATGGAAATGAATATTTTAATTGATCCCTTCAGTTGTGCAGAAATAACTGGTCGGTCTCGGTTCCCTAAATAAGAATAGAAAAATCGTGTGACCAAAGCTGGTCACACAGCAGTCGTGTTCCAAATGATTGGATCACTGCAAAGAGCCTTCTTTCTTTAAATAGCCACCCTATTAGCTGAAGAATGGTAGAACAGCTCTGGAAGGCATTTCTGTGACACTAAATTATGCCTGTGCAGGATCTAAACTCCCTTCTCTGAGTCTGACCTTCATCTGCCGGATTCCGACAGCCCCAACGTGAGACACCCTCGCTGAGCCTGAGTGAGCTCAGGCCTGGCCAGCTGAGATATTTTATGTAATGGCTTGTGTGGCAGGGCCTTTCTGGTGCAGAAAGAGCAGGTTTGTGTCCCTGGATGTTGGTGGGATGGGGTCTGACGTGGGGCAGCTCAGCTCAGCGCTGCAGCTCTGGAATAAGGGCACGGCTTTACCCCCGTCGTGTGCAGAAGCCCCAGAGGCTGCCTGCTGTTGGACAGGGGCTTTGACTGGACCAACATTTCTGTGTTCCAAGCTGAAATAGCTCCGTGGTGTTCCTCTAGAGCCCAGCAGCCCCATGTGAACCAGCCCTGGGCTGCACTGACCGAGCCCAAGGAGCTGCCCTGGCCAGCAGAGCCCCCAGGGGATGCTCCACACCAGGGCACATCAGCTCACGTCGTTTGCAGGGCTGACTCCCACGCCAAACAATTAATTTGAAAGCAGCCTTTGCCTCCCACTCCCATGGCACAGTTGCCTTGTCAGCGTGGAGGAGCCAGCATTCAGTTTCCCTTCGGTGCAGTACCAATTTTAGCTCCTGAGGAGTGCTCTGCTACAGATTCATGCCAAGGCTCTTTCTGTAAAACAATCAAGAAGGGTTCCTTTGTGTGAAAATACCTGGGTTTTTTGGCTGCCAGAGCACTGCACATTTATGGACCTTTAAATTTAGAAGGAGGAATTTTTGATTAGAGTAACATGTGTTTATTTCTCAATGTGGAGATCTGAAGCAGGACTTTACAAAAGCAGGTTTGATCCCTCTCAGTAAGGTTCCAGAAACATCCTTAGAGGGATTGAAATGCATTTTTCTAATAACTGAAGCTCTTTTTCTATTCATTTTTATCACAAAAAAAGAAGAAAAGAACTGTTTAGCCAGAGTATGAGGAAATAAACTTTCAATATTCATAAAATGCTCCAAACAACTGCTTCCTTTTATTTGCCAAAACAGGGCGGAGCAGTGAGTTTTGTGGTTGAGATCACCGTCACCAAGAGGGACGAGGTGTTGGCTCGGTGGTGATGTAATCCTAATTTAATGTTCATAATTCTTTTAAATTCTATAAATTTAGTTTAAATTGGAAGGGAATCCTCAGAGTATCACTTCCTTGCAGCCCCAGCACACAGCTCCCTCGTTACCTTGTGCGAAACATCTGCAATTAAAATCCCCTCCCGAGCATGAACACTTCTGTCCTGGCCTGGTTGCATCTGGAAGCTCCCAACCTCTCCCAGCCATCCCGATGATGAATACAAATCATTTCATGCTTTTATTTGTCAGCACATTAAAGGGCAGGAACAAGAGAGGGAGTTTAATTTGGAACATAATTGGTTCTTTTGTGGATCTGCGATAATTAAATGTGCCTACATGGACAGGCAGCCGAGACAACGCCGTCCGTGCTCACCAGAAGTGTAACTGCTGCTTTGCTTCAGAGCAAACTGCGAGTCAAATTCGAGGCAGAGCCCTTTTTAGTGCCAGCACGGAGAGATTCTCCTCTCGCAGCTCCCTTCAGCTGTGGCCCGCTGCTGACCCTGAACTGTCATTTGCAATAGGACTAAAATGCCACCTTCCATGTTTTTCCTGGAGCGAGCTGGCGCTCCGTGACAGCCGGATGGGAAGTTGCCTGATGTGATTACTGTGAGGGGTAATAGAGAGCAGACATTCGCAGCGTCTGAGGAAACCCTGCTTTCTGAAAGCTTACATGTTTGCTTGGCTTCTGGCCGCAGATTCTTCCCGTCAGCAAATCCGAGGAATGCCTTTGCCACACTCTGTTGCTTGGCCAGGATTAAGCTCCAAGTGTCCAGCTGAAGCAGACTAATCCTCAGACTGTGCTCAATGAACTATTTGTAGGCCTGTTGCATAACGAGTTGAGGGAGAACGCCTGGCTCGGAGGAGTCCTTTCCAAAAGCCCCTGGAAAAGTGCTCCAAGCCCTGTGTCATGGGGACAGCTCAAACACAGCGAGCCCCAAGCACCCCCTTGGCCCCGGGAGTGACCCACGGAGGGCTCGGCGTGCTCTTGGGTTTGCTTTGGACACCCAGAGCATCTCCAGGCTGTTTGGGTCAGACATCAAGGCAGAATGGGGTCAAATTGGTGCTCCCAGTTCCTGAAATTACTGCAGGCTCTGCTGGGTGGGGATAAAGTTGTGCTTTCCCCGTGGAGGAGCCTGGAGCTGTCCCACCTGGCCAGGCACTGTCCTGCCGAGGGGAGGGAGGTGAGGAAGTGGCCACTGTCCCTCACAGAAGCCTGGCTCAGGATGCACAGGGTCACACAGAATATTCTGAGCTGGAAGGGACCCACAAGGACCATCGAGTCCAGCTCTTAGGGAATGGCCTGTCCATGGGGTGAGCCCACAGCTGGTGTTACCAGCACCCTGCTCTGGCCAGCTGAGCTCTCCCCCTTCCTCTTTTAGGCAGAGTAAAATACCAACGTGTGTAGAGAAGAGAGGAGGTCCAGGAAAGGCCTTCGAAAAAAAGATGTGACCTTTTCTTCCCCTACGTCATGAGTTGGCTCCCACAGAATTTATTTTGTGCAGGTGGGAGGGAGGGTCAGGGCAAAGAGTAGGAGATGTTTCAGTTTTACTGAAATTGGCTCTTTTGTGAATGGGTTGACGTGAGGCAATGCCCATATCCAAAATCATCTTGTCCTCACTGTGCTGGGCTGTAAAAACAGGAGTACCTCCTAGACAGAGGATCATAAAGAAAACCTAATCTCACACTGGGGACTGGGCAGTTTTATTGTTCCTTCCAGAAAGCCAGATGAGACCTTGCTCAGTTTCTATTCCAGTATATATCCACGCTGTGTAAATAAATTTGAGGCGAGGGCTTTTAAATGCACTTTTACAGCTTGTTTTGAAGGTAATGGAAGCAGATGAACAATATAAAACAGCTGCAGAAAGTGCTGCTCATTATCATAGGTTTGACCCGAGGATAAACACGACCTGGAGGAACGAGAGGCACTGGGACTGTGGGGAATTGATGCAGGTGAAGAGCTGCTGAGAGCTGGGAGATGCTTGTGTCTGTACACATGGGGTAAAGGAGGATATGTGAGCACAACATTTCCTAAAATAGCCAAGCAGTCCCTGCAGTGGGTGATACACAGCTCATATTGGGGAGCTTGGTTATCTCATAGGTGATTTCTATTATCCTTCACAGGACACAACTGTTTATAGTGTGCACTGCACCATTTTGGGCACCTGCTTAAGTGCAAATTCAGAAGTAAATGTTTTTGCTTTGGAATTCATGAAAGACCTTTCAGCTGTTGTAAGGACACTGCTTCACATGCTGCTCTCAAGTCGGTTGTAGCATAATTGAAAACTGCTGTTGCATCCTACCCTGCACTGCTGTCTCATTGCCCTCACCCTTGGGGTTTGAGAGCAAGTACATTCTGTAGAGATAAAAAAACCCAAGCAGATTGTGTCTGTCTGCAAAATTACATGTACACATGTAAAATCGAGGGACTAAAGCACGGGGTATAAAAGCAATTTAATCAATAAAGGGTTATTTACTCTTAAAAGATTTAAACACAACACCATGGGTAATTCAGGGCTAAGAGGGCTCTGTGATTCCAGCAGTTTCTTGACCCCACTACAGCGTTTTGTGCTGTGGTGAAATGGCTGGAGCCAAAGAGCCAACTGGATTCTGGGCACTCGTCACCTCATAAATGCAGTCCTAATAGTTTACAGTGTTAGAACACCATATTTCAATTCTTCTCTTTGTGAGCTAAGAAATCTAAGCTGCTTTTTGGACCTGGAAAAGACTGCAAGGCCTCTCAGATGGTATTTTGTAATTACCATGGTGCACCAGTATTTAATGAGGGACAGAAGACATGAGGCTTTCCCTCCCTGCAACTCTTGGCCTGCAGCAAAGCACTAAAACTGCACATTTCTGCTGAGCTGCCCCTGTTGAATGTGCTGCTGGAGACTCTCGTTAGCCTCCCATCCCAGTCTGAGCAGGCAATTAAAGCCTGGATAAAAAATTAAGCATGGAACTGGTTGGAGAGGGATGGGTTCCCCCCACTGTGAAAGGCAATTAGCTGTAAATTGTACTTAAAGAGTTTAATAGCACAATATGCAGCTCATCTTCCCTTTGCCTGGGTGTTTATACCTGAGGAATAGGTTGTGATGTTGTTGTTTATTTACTGGTCTGGAAAATACCTTCATCAACAAATTCTCTTCAGAGCTGATCTGACAGTTGGGTGATGTGTCAAATCAGCAGGTATTTACTGCTGATGGTGCAGGAGTGGGCCTAGGCAGAATGGCAGGTTGATTACACGGAAGAATTTTCTCTTTCCTTCCCATTTCGTGTCGAATGCTTTGCTTTTTGTGACGCTTGCTCAGTGTCACAGCCTGTGGGGACTCTTTTCTTTCACGCTGGGTTCTTCTTTCCGTGCTGTTGTTTCCTAACTTCCACGTTAAGTGACAGATGCAAGGGTATAAAACCACCCCCACGCCTCACACTAGTGAGAGTGAAGAAAGAAATAAAATAAATAGTTCTTTTTGCAGCGATTACAAAGCCCTTCCATTATCCCTTTGCCATGCTGGAAGTATTCTTCATAAGGAGTTTAGATTGTAGTAGTTTATGGCATAACTTCCCGTTTAGCCATTTAAAATGTTGGCTTTGAGTGACCACTGACCTGACAACCTGCCTCATCCCTACCTGTCCATCACCAGAGGGATGCTTCTCCCAGTCCATCATCGCTGTGGCAGGATAGTGCAGAATTCTGCTTTGTACAAGCTACAGACAGGGAAATTCTGTTCCTAACTGACAGACTCTTTTATTTCTCTTAAAATCCCTTATTCCTGCTGGTATCTTTGGCTGGATGTTTGAATTGAAAACAGCGAAACTGCTGTGGCTCATTCTGAATGTTTATGGCCCTCTTTCCTTGTGTATTAATCTGGTATTATGTATGGGAAATGGAGACTTGGGTGCTGCATATGTAAATAAAATCAAATTTAAAAGCCTGTCTGCATTCCTCAAACGTGAGTGCCTCACTCCAGTGACTTTGGGCAGGAGGAAGAGTGCTCTGGGTGAGGCTTTGAGCTGTGTAGAAATCTGACCCCTGGGAGTTTTCTCATTTTCTATTCTTCTCCCCAATGTTTTGGTGGTCCTAGAAGTGAGGGATTAATCCAGTCGAGTTATTTCCTGATCACCCTCCCCAAATGGGAGTTGTGCTCTTGGCCTTGAAGGGACAGGAGAGCTCCAGCTCTTGATTCAGGGATGGGAAAATGCAAAGTGCCACTGTAATGCTTTAGTTTAATCCCCTCCTCCATCCAGGGGATTCTCTGGGGGGAAAAGGTTGTGAATAGGACAATGTTCTGTTTTGATGATGGAAAAAGTTCAATTATTGCAAGTATTCACTTTAAAAGAAAAGTCATGGAGACATAGGCACATCAAAACCTCATGGCTGAGGTTTTCCCAAGCACAGCCCTGTGTTTTCAGCACCAGGAACCTGTTTTCCTGTTTTCCTGTTTTCAGGAGCACAAACAGACCTTGGGCTCCCAGCCCCTGTGATATCACACAGTGCCTTGGAAATCCCCACCCTCAGTCCCGGACCCAGATTTTGTCTTTTCTCAGAAGCTCTGGGCTTGGTTTCTGAGGTAGCTGCTCTATTTTTAATTTTTTTTTTTAAAGGCAAACCTGTATTTTGTGGGTTTAAGGTAATTTCTGAAGATGTTGGGGCACTGCTCGTGTACAAAGCTGTGAGTGCTCTGACCCTTCATCAGGTGGGTTGTTGAAGGAGGACCTTGACAAACTCTCTTTGTCTGTTCATGACAAGGGTCTCACGTGAGCAGTAATATTAAAGAACTCTGCCAGGAAGGGGATATTGAATTAATAAAACTAATATTATCATTTGGGCTTCCACTTTCCAGATTGCTACCAAAGCCAAGCAGATTTTTTGGACCTAAAAGTCATCTATTGAACTGAGACTAGAAAAGGTGGCAGGAAAATCTTTGAATCACCTCTGGTCACTACTGGCAAAGTGCTATTTTAACACTTTGTGCATCCGTATTCTTCTAATATAGGTCATGACTTGCATGCAGATGAAAATGTTATTCCTGTTCCCTCAGAATTAAGCATTTACAGCTGCAAATGGTGTCTTTTGCATTTGTAAATTTTATCTTGTTAATATTTATAAATCCTTCAACAAAATAGACTTGCACACAAGGCATTAATGTAGGTTTTACATTTCCTTCCAGAGTGCCTTAATATAACAAACACAAAATCTGAGTTAGAACGTGCAGTAAAAAGAACCATTAGCTTTTACTATCCACAGAAGGAACAAAATAATTACAACGTGATGTGTTTATTAATCTTCTGAAGTTCATTCTTTTCTTTCTGTTGTTTGGAAAATATGAAAAAAACAGCACAGTGGTTCTGACTCTCATCAGTTGGGATTCCCAGCTGGTGGCTGATAACAGCCATTGCAGTTTCAGTGGAATTATGAAGGGTTTTAAAAGTGTTGGACATTGCTGAATGCATTTACTCTGGTTTTTTGTCTCATTTTCCAGTGTTTCTCCCTTCATTTCATTTGATTTTGCTTCAGCAGGGTCACACCTGTTTCATTATTCATCCGTTTATTGAGAGCAACTCTGAAACAAACCATATTGGAAAAAAACAGCTGAATAATGCTGCTAATAATGATCTTCTTGGCATCTCCTGCCCTAAAACTCTTGTTTATCCATATCTATATTTGCACAGCCAGAAAACTCTCTCCATCTTAGGGTAAGGCAAAGTCCCCGAAGATGCTTAAACCTTTTGTTCAGGGAAGGCTTTGTGAAAGCTGCTGTGTGTTTCCTCACACTGCAGCAGGATGATTTCAGTGCAGGTTTGTCTGCAAACACGAAGGAACCTCATTTCATCATCCTGGCAGTGACTGTACCGTGCTCTCTTGCCAGCAGGAGGAAGCTCTAGCAAGCTGCATCTGAGAGATTTGGGAAGAAACGCTTCCCAAAGCAAATATTGATAGACTTTTCATTCTCTAAACCAGCACAACGTCAGCAAAACGCGTGGTGTGTCACCTGATCTTTGCTTCTCCCAGGTGGGAAAATGACAGCTTCATCAGGGGGCAGCACGAGACCCTCCAAAGGCTGGAAAACTGGCATCAGGAGAGATCTGCCTCTTTGTGCAGACTGACCTAAATGCTCTTTAGCAGTGTCAGGTGAAGTAATACCCAGTCTGCTTGGCTGCAGGATTTTAACTCCAAGTGCCAGGTTTACATGAACAGAAAGAAGCAGAGATGGACATGCCTCTCACAGCTCAATTGTTTCCTCTTTCCTCAAGCAAAGGTGGTTTTATCTCTTATATTCTTGTAGGAACTGGGTAGAAATACTGAGCTATTTCAGTAGAGTCTTTGTTCCAGCACTTTTTTCAAATCTCTCAGGTTATTCTGCTTGCTGTCAGCTCCGTGGTGGTTTTATCCTGCATGAGGAATTATGGCTCTGTGTTGCTTGGTTCAGCCTGAAAGGTCACTTGGATTATTTATACTGCAGCCTTTCCATGCTGCAGCCCAAAACTGTACATCCATGTTGAGCCTTTTATTGGAAATCATAAGGTTTATCTAGTTTAATATAATTAATTGGAAAATCCATATTATTTTGTACCATTTAAATAGAATCAGATGAAGTGAAGAGGTTGTTTCCCCCAGCAAACTTTCACTCATTTTTGAGATTGCTTTCCAGTCACAGAGCTTTAGATTTACAGCTTTTTAGGATCAGTTCCCAGGAGCTGCACACAGATTTGGGGTTTATACCTGATGTATGTTATGCTTTAGCCGTAAATAGAGCAATAAGGGTTAAGATCAGCATCCTCACCCCTTCCCAGGAGGGAAGGGCTGTAGCAGCTGCTGAGCAGGCTGCTCCCATGGAGCTGCTGTGCCTGTTGTTTGAGCCCATGGAATATTAGTGGTGTTCCCAAACTGTCTGCAGTAGCTGGGCTTTGAGCACAACAAATTAAATGGATCGGGTTTATATAACTGCTGTGCTGACAGCAGGGCAGAGAGAGTCTGGGTGGCTTGGTTCTAATAAACCCACTGGGGTCCAAAAAGAGAGAACGATGCAGAGAAACTTTCCAGACATGCCTAATGCTAGCAGTGTATGCTTAAAATAAAAATTACATCTTAAGTTCTCTTACCAGAGCAGCCAGGAAGACTTAATTTCAGCCTCATGCTCATTTTTGTCTGGCCTCTTGATGCGAGTACATCTGACCACACTTCATAGAAACGAGCCAAGAGGAGATGCTTTTTGTGCCTTTGTCTTTCACCCGGAGGGAAACGTTCTAATGGCTTTGGTAAATTGATTAAATTGTGTTTTGAATGGCGCAGACTTGGAACATTCAATGTGTTTCCGGGTGCTTCCCTCGCAGAGCCCGGCTTGCTCCAGGCGTTTGTTCCCCGTCTGGGATTTTGCCAAACTCCTCTCCTCTAGCAGAGCTCTGCCTGTGGTTACCAGACATCCAGAAAGCCTGGTTAGCTGCTTTTAGCTCCGAATTCTGCTGCTTTTCCTCTCGTGCAAAGTCACATCTTCTCTGCTTCCTTCACAAAGGCAGAGGGAATTTGTCACCTCCGAGGAGATGCTTTTCTGCCAGCTCCAGCTGTACACGTGAGTCAGCATATTCTGGGAGCATGAATGCAGGGGTGTCTTCTCCAAAATAAAACTCCCTGAGATTTTTGGGAAGCTCATTGCCTCCCTTTTGCTGTTCATGTCTCATATTTGTAGGTGAGCTCGTGTAATGCCTTCTGTGGAGTTCGAGTGTGTGAGGACATGGGCATGTGGAGCCCTCTGAGTACAGAGCTGAGTCTTCTAAGGAAAGTTGTATTCTGGGTGGAGAAAATCTGGCATGCAGTTGGAATTAGGCTGAGTAAAGAACGAATCCCTGAGATTTTTATATAAGTGATAAAATTCATCACAGACAAGAAGCTGTTATTTGAAAACTTTGCAGAAGTGTCTAGGCTTTATCGGGTTTAAAATAATTAATCCTTCCTTTTCAGAAGTGAATTAATTGAAGAGTGTATGTGCAATCAGAATTCCCTGCAGGATCACTGGGGCATTATGCCATGGACAGCATTTGCAGGGATTTTCACCAGATTTCTGCTCCAAAGTCTATCTTTGTTTCTGCATGGAATATTGCTGCAGCAAGTGCCTGTGAGGCTCGAATTGAGTGTGCTTCATTTTAAATATCTGGGGTTCCTTTTTGCTTTACTTACATTTGTTTGCATTGCAGGGAGGGTGAATGCAGGTGTGTGGACAGGCAGGTTTTTGTCAGAGCTCTCGAGGTTATATTTTAGGGGAGGTGTAGATGAAGGCCAGCCCTGAATATTCTGCACAGTGTGGAAGGCATCACCTTTCCTCTGTGTTAATGGTGCCTCTTCCTTTCAACAATCCTGAAATGGAACTTGCTCTCAACAGCCCTAGCACAGAGAGCTGTGCTGCTGCTCTGGTGTGTGAAGGGTGAGTGCTTCCTTCAGACCTAACCACACCCAAATCCCAGCTCTCAGCTCTGTGTCACTGAACGATAACGGCAGGAGCTTTAAACTCTTTTTCTCTTGGGAATGCCTCCATTGGTGCCACTGGCAGTGTCCATTCCAAGAAAAACAAATCAGAGTTTTGGACTGTCTGTCAGGTGATCTTTCCACCTGGTTCAAAATGTACTTGTTTCTTGGGAATTTCAAAAAGAATCCGTTCGAAATAACTCCGGCTTGGACAGTTTTTGGCTGTTTCATTCCTTCTGGGTTATGGGGGAGGTTTTGGGACAGTAGAAAAAAGAAGGATGCTTTGAGTATTTCTCCATTAATGAAAGCTAATTTGGCATCTAAAAAACCCCAAACCACAACAAATGCCTTCCTGCTATCAATACCTTCCTCCCCAATAGCTAGAATATGCCATAAGTAGATATTCAATATAAAATAAATGTAAGAAAAGATCCCTAAAGAACATCAGGACAGGCTCTGCTGGCTTTATAAACAAGCTAAAAGCAAAATCTCATTTATGTTGAGCACAGGCAGATGCTTTGTCTATGCTGTGTGGAAAGAGAACCATGTGAATAAAGGTGCATCTTTGCTGCCAGTTCTTAGTTACTTGTTGAAACTCATTGTGGTGGGTGACAAAAGCCTGTGGAGTGATGTGAGAGAGGAGCTCCTGGCATGGCTGCAGAGCAAGCAACTGATACAGTTTGGACACACTCCACTGCCTGAGCAATTATTTTAGTAAATTTTGTGCTAAAACACCTATAAAAACTTGAGGGTTTTGTGTTGTCAGTGGGGAGTATCAGGTACAGAGTTGCAAGATTAAAAGTTCTTAATTTCTCTGATTTTGGGGGGGATATTTTTGGTAGGAAGAAGAATAATGTTAAATCAAGTATGCCTGAATTTCTTGAGATTAAATTTTAAACTGACTGAACAATACTTCACATTTCAATTACTTTGCAATTCATAATTTAAACGAAAGATGGCATAATATCCCAGCTGGTGATCCAATCAAGGAAATGGAACAGGTTTCCTACACTTCTTGTTGAGTTACAGTTGTCTTCATATTTCTTCTGTCTCTAGCAAGTCAGAATTCTCTTCCTAGAATTAAACACTGGGGTTTTTAGTTGATAACTAAACATATAAGTGCTTGTCCTCCTCTGTTTCCTTCTTTGCAACCCTCAGTGTGCTGGTTTTTTGTTGGAGGCTTCAGGCCTAAAGCAGTGCTCTGCTCATGGTGAATGTAGCAGGGGGTTTGATGCTATAAAGTGATGCCTTAAGTTTTAACTTTTCTATTTTCAAATTCTGTACTGCTCAGAGTGTAACTCTGAAGTTCCTTGGAGCCTGTAATTCCTGCTCTCTCGTACTGGGCAGACAGAACAAAGCCTCTCCAGGCTTTGCCTTCAAGGACAGCCAGGCTGTTTTTAGGCCCAAAATGTGTAAACCAAAGATTCTAAGGGGGGCAAGCTGAGGGGAGTTACATCGTTAAACTGGGGCTTTAACTGGAGAATGAACCCTGATATGCAAATGGTCCAAACCTATAAAAGTGTGAAGAACTCGTGACCTGGGGTCCATCTTGGGGTCCAATTTTTGGAAGCAGCCTCTGGCTCCCCCAGGGTGTACCTTGAAGGCCCTTCAAATAAATACCTGTCTTTATTCCCTTACTCTTGTCTAGTCTCTGTTTCTAGGTGGCTGCAGGAGGCATCAAAAGTATTCTCTCTGTCCCTCCAGGACTGTAACTGGGTTACAGGGCCCTGCTCCCTGGACAGCACATTTGGGTGATGTTCTCAGACACTGCTGGAGAATTCACAGGGGAGAATCAGAAGACTAAAATTTGTCCTCGTGGTTGTTCAAGCACTAAACACCTGCAGCCTCTGAGGAGGGGTTTGGTGACCAGGTGTTAGATTGTGCCCCCTCTTTGGTTTCCCCTGCTGTGGTCTCTTATCCATAGCAAAGTTTGCACCTTAAGCTTAGCTTTAACTTTGGGATGGGAGCTCAGATCCACAGTCCCTAAAACATTGTTCATACTAGAAACCCTCTGAGGATTCTGAAATAGCCTCTTCCATCTTCAGCTGTGCTGTCAGCCCCTGTCAGGCTCATTAGGATGGAAAGCTTCCTGCTGTGGTTTCTGTAGAATAACCCTGACTGAAACTGCATCTCTCCTCTCCATCATCCTCTGCCTGTGGTGGCTGGTACCAGGAACTGGCCGTGCTCTGCCCCCAGTCACCCCTCTGCAATCCCATCAGCTAAATAAAGTGTTTCTTGTAATTCTGTTTTCTGGCTTCTCGGCAAACAGAGCTTTGAGCACACCAGGATAAATTCTGCCCTAGAGAAGGAGGAAATCTCTCTGGTCAGATAACACGAAGTACAAACTGATTAAATTGCCGGTGCTCTTGAAGTCCTGTGTGTGTTGAAGAGGAGGAGGAGGAGAGATTGGAGTCCCTTTGAGTCCAGAGTATGTTTCCTGCACATTGATGTAGATAAGTAACATCAATATAAACTGATTCACTGAGTAATCTTTGGTGGATGCCAAAGATCATCCATTTACAATGCATTCTTTGTCTCTTTTATCGCCTCAGGGCAGTTTTATTTTCCACGATACAAACTGTGAGTTCGTAGCATTGGCACCTAGACTGGGGGGTGGGGGGAGGAAGGAACATGTGATGGTAAAATGAAGGAATTCACATTTCAAATTACTTCCCGGTCCTAATCTCCAGATTGGTTAGCAGCTTTTCCTAAGACACCTGGGGTGGTTCTAGTTGTAAATTAACTGTTTGCATTTGAAAGGATACCCACCCTTAATTGCACTGTGTAATTCATTAACATAATGAATTTAAATTTTCCTTTTATCTAAGATTTAATTCATTAAATGTTTTCTGTGACAGGACAAAAGTTAAAAGTGAATTTTCACTTCAGTGCTGTAGTTCATTGCAAAATAACCTTTCTGTTTTGGGTGTGAGAAACGTGATTTCTTTTGCCGTTTTTGCCTTTTGAAGGCAGTGATTTAAAATATGCTTTGATTTTTGCTGATTTATGTACAGGTCCCTTGCTAACACAGCTTGTGGGGCAGGCAGTGCTTGGTGCTGTGTGGAAATACCCTTCAGAGGGCTGCTGAAAGGAGGGTGGGTTGGGACAGGCTGCCCTGTGCCCCTCAGTGAAACCATTCTGTCCTCCCCGTAGGGCAAGAGGGATCCTTTGCTTTTCTCTTTTATCCAGATTCAAAACAAGGACTGCAATAAGTAATAATTTTAGAAGATGAAAATTCAGCACCCTGATGTCTCCCTACTATCTTTAGTCAGTGTGCAGTTGTGCCAAAATATAACCCTCGTTATAAAATCCAGGAGTTAGGCATTTCCAGAAGGAAACAAAACATATCCTGTTCATCTCTGAACAAAGCTCTACTGTGCATAGCCATGTGCAAATTGTTTCCTCTGGTGGTATTTTGCTAATGGTGCCTTAGAGAGATTTAAGGCAAATCTGGCTGCTCCCCACAGATCTAACACTGGGGACACACCTTTCTTCTCCCCTTTACCATATTGCTAATTAGTTACCTGCACCCAGGAGTTTGAAAGAGGGGTTTTCCTGGTCCTTTTTTTCCCTTACCACGCTGTGTAGGTCAGTGTGGTGGAGAAGGCAGTGTGAAGGTGCCACGTGTGCACCTCTGTGCTGGCACACTCAGCAGGACCAGTGCCAAACAACAAATACCTGTCTCCTTGTGTTTGGATTGATCACTCTGCAGTAATAAATACCTGCCTCTCAGTCCCTGATGCATGGTGTGTCAAATGCAGGCATGACATCGAGATTTAGGATTTTCTGATTGCTTCTTCCCTCTGGTTTAACAGCGGGTGGAAAGATAACTCGGTGTTATCCTACCCTTTCACACCTCACCTCTTTTGCCAGAGGGATGGACACTGGGTGTATTTTAGGGTTATGGTTGGGATTGGGAGCTGGCTGGAGCAGGCAGTGGGACAGTGGGCACACAGTGGTGCCCTGTCTCAGCCCTGCTGTGCCCAGAGCTGGGGCAGGACGGGCAGAGGTGCCCTGTGTCCCTGTGAGAGCAGCCCGAGCTGCCCAGCCTTTCTCCTGGCAGCACAGCATATTGCCCAGAGAGGGCACTGGAACTTGCTGTGCTACCCTCCAGGCTCCAGTCAGGAAACAGGAACAAAAACACTCCCTTTTTTATGCTCTTCATTCCACGTTGGTGTGGAGTATTTCTCCAAGGTGTGTTGTTATTGCTTCCACTCGTTTTTGTTTACACCACTGAAGTTTCTATTCCCTATAAAGATTACCATGGAAGAAGTCAATGTTTGTTGCATACTTTAAGCTAGGATTGAGTTTTTGTGGTTCCTGAGCGTGGTCCATGGACTCAGGTCAGTGAGGGGGGAGGCTGAGCTCTGTTAGGACAGAGGGGTGTCACACACACGCAGCTGTTCCTGGTTCTGTGTCTGTAGAGGGTGACCTTAGTCCAGAACTCATTTTGCTACGTGATCACTGCTGGGGAATGTGGTTTGTTGGTTTGGTTTTCCATGGTGACCACCCTTTGCACTCTACAGAAAGCAGAGGGCCTCTGCTGGGTTTTGTGGAAAGGGACAGCGGTGGTGGCACAGTCACCTGTGGGATGTGCAGTGCCAAAAAGAAGCATCTGTAAATATTCCTGAATTTCAGTCAGGTCTTCTGTCTGAGTAACACAGTGCATCTCAGTGCTGATGGATTGGACAAAATGGGAGTGTAGATAAATAATCTTCTGGATTTAAAAGTAGTTGCATTGCACTGCCATGCACTAATACGGAAGCCATGAAAATATTTTCATGAAATGCCTTTAAATCTAACTTTATTGGGTAAATAATAAGACCTCCTTTATAACCTTCTTCTTACCCATGTGTTTAAATATACAGTTAGTGAAAAAAAGTGGTTTATTTGCCTTAAGATTGGATTTTGTTAACTCTTTTTTTTATATTGTTATTTATACATGGGAATTTCAGTGATGCTTGTCATTTTCCTAACAGTTTAAACTTGGTGGTTGCTATCAAAATAAACAACTGTAACACAATCTGAGCTTCAAGTAGAAAAATTCCTTGGTTTCGAATGGTGCTTGCAGAAAGGCACTCATGGAAAATATGTCCTTCTGCATGGCATGCACTGCACACGTGATCTCCCAGAGCAGCACATTGTACTGAGCCAGATGTCACAAATGCTGCTGGAGAGACAGTTCTGTACAGAATATAAAGTAGCAACATTCTGGTATTTACTTTAATGCTGACTAGGAATTACGTTCCCAAGCTTTCAGCCACTATCTGTGGGGTTTGTAATTATTTTCACATATGTGTTCAAAGAAACACAGTTCTGTATTTTTTAGAGTAGAAAATACTAGTAAAAAATGTTTAAATCTGTCATGTGTCTTTCCAGTTGATTTTAGTGTGCACACTGAAGCTCACTCATCTCGCTAAATGTATGAATTGTTCAAACAGGAAAAAAAAACCCCAAAACATTAAATATCAAGTAAACATAACCATGCTTTTCTTGTGGATGGAGAGCTTTTGAGATGTTGATGACATGAAGCATAACTAAGCATTGTTAATCTCGGCTGCCATTAATCCCAAAGAAATGCTTTTTGCAGAAAATACGTTATTACTGCCATGAAATGGAAGCAGGAAGAAAGAGGAAGCTGTGAGGAGCCTTCTGGTATGGAATATTTTTAAAGGATTATTTGGGTTCCGTTGGTTTACACGGGGTGTTCAAGAGCATTAACCCAATGTGTATCATCCACTTGCATTATTTGTGCCATCTCAACGAGTGTTTTCTGTCCAACTTCATTGCAAGGTATTTTATTCAGTAACAATTACTTTTTCAGTCTTTTATTATGGCTAAGTCACAGTCTGGAAGGGGGAGCCCATGGTTTCAGCATTCCCTCTGTGAGGTCTGCTGGTTTAGAGCATCGGGATATGTTCCCTACATCCTGAATTTCTCCATCCTGACCCCCACAAGCTCGGTGCCCACCACCTTTGCTCAGCAGTGGCACCAAAAATGCAGCCACAGGAACCCAGTGACCTGCTGCTGCAAGTGTTTAGGTGTGTCCTAGGCTGTGGGAACTCTGGGTTCCTCAGAGAAGGTGCCACTCCACGTGAGGAGAATGAAGGAGCCACCCTCATGCATATTTCAGTCGGAAGGGACAAAGGAGTTTTACACACGTAATGGTATCGGCAGAGCTGTAATTGCAGTCATCTTGTACTCCTGGTACAGAGTCCTGCCTTTATTGCCCCACAAATTCAGATTAGAGATTTCCCTTTCTCTTTTCCTCCATCTACGATTTCTGGTGAACAGAGTGGCTTTCTCAGCTTCCAGCTGAGCTTCTTTCTAAGGGGGCTCTCTGGCTCCTTGTCAGCCTTTGTACTGCCTTTGGGGGATTTCCAAGCATCCACCATCCTGCTGTCCATGGATTTATGAAAAGAAAATATTTCCTCTTGAAGAACCACCACTCAGTGCTGACTGACTTTTCTTGCAGCTTCTGCTCCTCAGGTATCGTTTCACTGCTGGGGTGAGTGGCAGCGACACTGACCGCTGCAGAAAGGCCTCTGCTAAATTCTTTTCAAAGGGAGGTATTTGGTATTTGCACTAAAAGAAAAGAAGTTGTTCGGTGCGCCTGTGGATCTTTCAAGAGAAATTTTAAATATCTTGATAGTATTATAATGAAATGTAGTTATCGAGTAACTGATTAATTTTGTGGAAAGGGAAAGCTCCGTCTTGCTGGGAGCTGAGGCAGGGCCAGAGGATGAACACATCAGCTCAGAAGCAGCGTGAGCAGCGTTTCAGAGCTGAGAGAGGAACCTAAATTTTATTCCAAAAAGCTCTGCCTAATGTTACTTTTCCCAGTGTTGTTCCCCTGGATGTAAATAGTCAGGCAGTGTTATAGTGCACCACTAATACAGTTTACAACAGTTTCTAGCACAAATCAGGGCTTGTAGGATCAGCTGCTGACTCTGAGGGACAAAACCAGGTCAGAGTAGTGACAGCAGGGAATTTTCAGTCAGGAATCCTGGCTCTGGTCTAATGGTCTGACTGCAGTCTAAGCCTCTTTAGGCATTGTTTCTGTCACCACTGAGATTTTGTATATGTGCTTCATAACTTGCTGTAGTTTGCAGGGTTGCCTGGTTTGCATGCTCCAGCCTTGGATAAATCAGTGCGTCTTAGCATTTTGAAACCTTGTTATCACGTGAAATTTCCTTTTTTTTATCCCAAAGTTGCTGCTCTTATCCAAATCTTCTATCCATGGTATGGAGAGACTTTGCTGGAGAGCACAGCCTTTCTCTGGCAAAGTTTCTTTTGAGGGCAAACAACAGACACTGATCTTTTCTCCCTCTGTAGGGTGGAGCATCTTGTTTTCTGGGAGGGGATAAAGAAGCAGAACATGTAGACAGATCTGTTTCATTTTTAGTTCTCCCACTGATCTGCAAGGCAACTGGGAGAAGTTATTCTACTTTTCCTCTGCCGTGGTTTATAATCTTTGTGCTTCGGTATTCCCATCATTCATACAGTAATAAACTTGTTTATGTTTTGTAAAGGTGGAGGCTTTGAAAAGTACCACTATGAGTCTCCAAACGCTTGAAATCAGTGAAGATTTCCTTTGCCTTAAATAGACTTCAGATCTGTTCTTAGGAGAGTGAAAAATGCTACAAACATTCATTGTTTTGTCTACTCCGTAGCAACTGACAACATAAAGCCTTTTCCCAGATGTGTTTGTTTAAAGGCTTTGTAAATTCAGTTTAAAAACTGAAGTTGTAGTTATTGTTTTTATGCTGATTTTTGTGTATTGGCATTAAAAAATGAAATAACCTAATACAGAGCCACAGGAAATGCAGAAATGTGTATGAGAGAAGATAGGAAATCCACTTTGTGGGGACACAAAACTGGGATGAATACAGCAGCATGTTAACTATCAAAGAATTACCTGGCATAGTTGAGAATTCCCATGTAATTCCAGGTCACGTGGGAACATTATGATGATTTATATGGTGAGAGGGTCAATTACTGTTCACTGACAATTCTCACTGTGCACCAAAAGAGAATAATGTGCAAGAGGATTGTGCTGTACATCCTTTAAACTGATATATCCCAATCTTTTTAAAGGAATACTTGGTTTACATGAGGTGTACAGGTAAGCATGGGTGGAGGGAGAGCGTGAGAAACAGAGAATTCACCATGGAGGGCAGGAAGGGGAGGATCCACATGGGTTAGCATATTTTTTTCAGGGGAGGAATTGGGTTGATATCCCCCTAAATCCCACTGTGAGAGGAATAATGGGTATTTTGACCTGTATATGCAGTTTATTGTACAATGCTGCATGGCTGTGTTTATACTCTGCAGGAAGAAAGCTACTCCCCAGCAGTTTCTTCTGGGTCTTTTTGCCTGTGTAACCCTTTGCTTTTATTCAAGCAAATGCAAGACAAATGCTTATTTTTCAGCCTTTTTAGATCTTGGAAGTAATGGTGTATTAAATGTGATTAAGTTGGGAATTACCCTTTAAGCAGGGTCATAATTACTGTAGATTTAGATGGCATATTGTACAAATTGCTGTGTGCTCATAATTACAAATTGAGTTTGTTGCACTCTGGGGGTTTATAAACTTTGTTTTAGCCATTAACACATTAAGTAGCAGTGATTTATGTAAATTACTGGATAAACCAAAAATTCAGTGTTGCGCTTAATCTAAGGTTTAATTGTATTTCTGTATTAGAAATCAAATAGGGTTAGCTTTAGCAGGGAGGACTGAATTGTCTGAGGAATTCATTCACTGCTGAGATATTGTAGTTTGAGTGCTGTTTGTTGGGCAACTGGCTGGAAACCAGTGGTCCAAAGTGAATGAAGCAGCAGCTGCAGTGAGTGAGCTGGTTGTCACAATAAACCCTTCCTGTGGTCAGCCAGCCCACTTGCTTCACAATTATTTCCCCCAAACTTCTGGGCTGATCTGGAGAGTGTACAATCATGCTTTGCAATCTTTGTTTACTTCCTCTTGCAGAGAGATTTCCCAGTTCCTTCATTTTTGCTTAAGTCGAGTTGACCTAACAGAGCAAAGATCACTTTGTGTTGTGCTATTAGCTGTGGTCCAAGTAGGCCATGAAAAGTTACTTTTTGACCTCCTTACACTGCACTACATATTTCTACAGTATCTTAGTGGCAACTCTAATGCTAGTTAGGTGTCAAAATAGCAGCAGGAGGACAGCAGAGAATATACATCCTTTGGTTCTGCCAAAGATTCTTATGCAAAGTGCAGGTCAGTGAAGCTCAACACGTTTGGCTCTGCGTTGATAGAAAAGCCTCTCCTGCCCCTGTCTTCTGGGGCCTGAGACATCAGCTCTGTGTGTTCAGCACCTCTTCTGTCATCAGGATGGCAAAGAAACGTAGCTACGTGCCACCAAAAATTGTCCTGAGAAGTCACGGACGTAGAGGTCTGAGCTAAATCACCACCTGAGAGAGGGTGGATTGCTCAGGGTGGATTACAGCTATTGTTACCTGAGGGAAAATGGATTGTAGACTGTGGATTATGGCTGAATGAAAATGGTTTTGGAATGTTGAAACATTCACAGAAAATCCCTCCAAAAATAACTGCATCAGGCTGCCTCGACTCGGAAACCACAATGATGTGTGCGTAGTGCAGCAAGAATTTGTTTTTCTGTGTTTAATTCCCCCCTGGTGGAATAGATGTGAGGTCTTAAATGTGTAGATGATTTGGGCATTTAATCTCCACTTTAAATTTTAACAACACATTCAAGCAAGAAGTGATGTAACAAAAACTTTGTACCAGAATGGTCGAAACTAAATTGGGAATTCTGGGTGCTTGACATTGACGAGGGGAAAGCCATCTGTAACAATTATCCACGCAGTGTTTGGAATGGGATGTGTTTGTATTGCTTGGTTATTTGCTGATCTAGCGTGATGATATCTGTAGAAGGAAGGTTGTGTTTGAAGCAGCCTCAGAAAAGCACATTCTTGAGAAAATTCTGTGACTGCATTTGAGGTCAGAGCTTCCCAGCTGCCCTTTCCAACACGTCTCCTTCACAGCCCACGCTAAAACTGTCTGCACTTGGTTCCTGAATGGAAACTGGTTTCCGAAGGAGAAGTTGACTTTTGGGAACTGCTCGTGTCTGCTTTGGATTTGTCTCTGTTTACAAGCAGAGATGAGGCTTGATGCAGGAGAGCATTGAGTCAGGACCAGAAAAAAGCAGGGCTGTTGTGGATCCCAGACCTTCTGCTGGGAAGAGGCTGTCTGGATAACCATGAGATGTTGAAAGCAGGCATTGCAGTGTAAATAGTCTCCGGTTAGAGTCTCGCAGTGACATCCCTATGAAAACAGCCGGTGTAGGTGTGTCCTTCCTTAACGCGTCTGAGTTTCACTGAAAGCTGGTTAAACCCAGGCTTGTTGGAATCCGTGCCTAGCGCTTCCTTAGGAAACTATGCAAAACGCTCCATCCAAATGTTGAAGGAGGGGGTTTAACTAAAGTCGCCTGCCTTCTTTTTACCACCCTGAAAGACGTGCTCAGCTCTCATGCGATGTAGAAGAAATACGAGAGGTACTTTGTATACCCAGCCTCGCTCCGTGCTCCTTCTTGCTCCCTGTTCGCTTGAATAAAGTTTCCCCAAACTACAGATACGGGCCAGCGGAGCTTTTTTGTGTTATTACGGGGTATAGAGCTATGGGGAGGATGTTGCTATTTCGTTGTCGAAGGGCCGGGGGCCCCTC
>VZRV01000487.1:0-38088 GCA_013398115.1 Falcunculus frontatus | reverse complement strand
ACTTTTATTTATAACACTGGCAAGTCTGAGTAATGATCACTTCCATTCTGAAAATAGTTGCAACAAGGAATGTATTAGGTTGCTAAAGATCTTCCTGACTAATAATTCCTATATTTCTGCATTTCCTCTATGTATGGCAAAGTGATACTGTCATTTGTATAGTATAAAATGTTCTAGACTTTGATTGCCCAGCAAAGATATAAAGCAGGGTCAGTTTTTATTTTCTGCATATGGAACACGTGTATTTAAACTACAGAATTTAAAAGATGGTCTGGGGATTTCATATTAAAATAACTATAATATTAAATATAATAATAACAACTATAATATCATATCATAAACATTAAAATAAACTTCAGTGGGGAAGCAACATAAATCAGTGCTGCTTGCATTGTTTGGCAACTTTCTAATTTGTCCTAAAGCAAGCACTAGTCCTTAACTATCCTGATGAAGCTCAGTGAAAATATATTTTTCAGAGTGGGAGAAGGCCCTGTTCCAGGAGAAGGCAATGCCCAGTGTTTGCCTCCCTGATTAGCTGTCTCTAAACCAGTTGAACTGTGCAGCATTTTCACAAGGCTCTTAGGAAAGGCCCATGCCTAATTTGCTTGACCCAAGAGTGGAGAGTTTCACCCCATTTTCAGGCATGCTTTAGAAAGAAGTTTCATAGTACTTATTAGTGCAAAACACTGTTCAACACACATGAAAATAATTCTCCCATTAAGAAAAATGGTAAAGGTTTTTTAGTTTAGAATTAAACCTAGAAAAATGTAATGCATAAGGAAATATAGAATGTATACAGCTTTTAACGGTAAAGCTTGTTCTTTTACATCAGTTGAGAAAACTGTTTATCTCTTCCAATAAATTCTGCTAAATAAAACTGTCAGCATAATTCACATACTTAGGAATAATTCACCTTTCTCCTATGGATGTAGTATGACCTACTGAGCTGACCTTTCATGAGCTAAGACATGGTATATCTTTGATGCTGCCCAGGTAATCTTCATGTGTATAAGAACAGCTATCATTGTCTTAATTGTTAGACTGAAACTCCTATCCCTAAAGCCAGAGAGTTGAATGTTGTAAATTTTTTTTGCTGTCTAAGTACAAAATGTTTGTTAGTAACTTTAGCAAAATATACCTTTAAAAATATCTCTAAGCCCCGGCTCAATGTCATTTCCAGGGAACATTCATTCACTTCACTGCTTTGATGCTTTGTTTTCCTTATCAATTAGCAAAGCTTTCTAGGTCCCTGCCTCCACAGACAGAGAGTAGCAGTCAAGAAGCTTTAAAGTTGCACTCCTTTATTAAAAGAGTTTTGCATTACATTATTTTGTTTTCAGAGTGCAAGGGATACTTGTGTAAAGTTGTCATAAATCGTGTTTTGACATCCTTAGGCAGACAAGGGCTTCTCTGTGAATAGTGCTGGTGACACCAATGACCTAAGTGAAATGTTGATTACCTGGGTTATCAGTATGGGAATCTGACCTTAGGAATTCTTGTTCTACTCTTCATCCATATAAAGTAGTAAAACTTTAGTTCTCCTTTCCACGTATTATGTAGCAATGGAAAATTGAAAGTAGCATAAATCAAGCCATATACAGACTAGGAAAGAGCTTGCTGGGTCATCTACTCTGTCATCATCTTCCAGAGAAGAATCATTGCTCTTTTAATCAGAAAACATGGAACATGATCCTGGCTCTGCAAGTATCTTCTGCAGTCTGAAGGTAGGTAGCTATCAGAGACAAATCTCCTGAGATGTTCGTGGCATTTCTAGATAAGAATTCTGTCTGTTTTGCCTCAGTTTACTGTCAAGTATACTATGGCAATCACTTTGTGATTCTTAAGCTAGAAGTATCTTGTGCTATTCTGAGGCGAAGTTGCAAATCCTCCGGCAAGCAGTAGCCACCTGCTGGCTGACTCAGTGAAATAGGAACAAGAAGACTGTTACCAGTACGGGTGGAGGGGTTGCAGTCTGGGCAGCTTACAAGTTACACTGCTTGACCTTCAGTTTGGGTGGCCTGACCAGTCTGCCTAACTCTATTAGTGTGTGGAAGTTACGCATTGCAGGATTCTGCATGTGTTTATCCCTGAAAACAAGGGAGTACATTAGTGAAGCTGCATGCATGACGTTGGCTAATAATGCTCCTTCTGCTGGTGACAGAGTCAGTGACTCGAAAGGGATTATGTTTGTTGACAGAGAGCACATCTGGCTGCCATACAGCCGTGCACTCCAGAGGTCTAATTTTGTCCTGATTTATTCCCCATCTGGATCGTGGCTGGAAGTCTTCCAGATGTGCCACATGTCAATAAATATAATTCTTTTATCAGTGACTAAATCTGGACAGAACTTGGTCTTCTGTATGTGCCTGTAGATTTAATTTTAGCGATACATTTGGATTTAGGAGGCTTCTTATAAGCACTCGGTCTGTGCCTAGACCTGTAACATCAGTGTTTCTTGACCAGAATACACAACTACTGGAATAAGGCTCTCCAAGGCCCTTGCTGCTGGGGTTTTAGGAGTTCTACTTTTGTTTCCTTTCCTCTTAAGGAATTTTCCCCCATATGTGTGGCTAGGAGACAATAACAACTGGATACTTAAGAGAGACAAAAGACACGGCCACACCTTGAGGGAAGGGTCCAGCTTTTACCTGGGGGTTTCTCATGTCGGGCAGAGATGCTGTGAGATTTGGACTCGGAAAAAGAAGTTGGGTGCCACCCCTAGCTCCTCTTCTCTCGGCGTTCAGAGGGGAGAGAAGCTGCCCTCACTGTGGGGAGAATTCATCACCACTGTGGGGTTCTGCCTCCTGCTGCCTTCCTTCTGCCATGAGTGGCGCTCTGCTTGTGGGAGCAGCCGTTGCATTGGGACCCTATTTAACACCCTACCTCACTAAAAGAGGGGCTTTTCACCATCTGCTAGTGTGCCTCAGGGGAAAAACCCCAGGATTCCGAGCCTGCCTTTCCCTGCCCCGCTGGAAGCCGGGCCGAGGCTGCCCTGCCTCCTCCGCGTTCCCTTACCACTGCCCTGAGCCTTCGCTACGCTGTAGCTCCTCACTCCCTGCCTGCTGGACATCCTGGGGCTCCCGCTGCAGCTGTGGAGTTTGATACATCTCGTCTACCCCCCGGGATTTGGTGTTGGTCCCTGCTGTTCCAGCCTGCTGTTCCCGAGGGTCCGGCTGGGCACCGGGATCGGCTGCCCCAGGGATTTTGTGACGCTTTTCGTCCGCCATCACCGCGTGCTCCCCGAGCTCGCGCCACAGCGCCTCCTGCAGGCGCGGGGGATCATCGCACCCGCCCTGCCCAGCGGGAGCCGCCAGCGCCCCTGGCGGCTGTGAGCGGAACTGCACCGAGGGGAAAGGGCCTGGGACCGAGAGAGGCCGGCGCTGGGTTCTGCTGCTGTTTGTTGTTACTGCCACAGTTACTGCTGTTTGTTTGCCTTGGGATATATATACTAGTAAAGAACTGTTATTCCTATTCCTCATATCTTTGCCTGAAAGCCCCCTTAATTTCAAAATTATAATAATTCAGAGGGAAGGAGGTTACATTTTCCGTTCCATAGCAGACACCTGCCTTCCTTTGCAAACACCTGTCTTTCAAACTAAGACGCTTTATTTAAATTAGTGGGTTGTGGTTTTTTTTAAACATTCCGTTTCTTGGATAGAACAGTTGATATATATGTGAGCATGTATGTGAATGTCTCTATAAAGAAGAATAATAGCAGTAAGCTTTTGGCCACCTTCATGCTTTTTCCCAGTGTCGAATGTCAGGATTGCATAGTGTCACAGCAAGAACAGAACCAGAGTCTGGAACTTTATCTCTTGTGTAGATAGGGGTTTTTTTAAAGGTTTTCTAGTATCTGTTTTCTAGTATATAGTTTTTAGGAGTGATGCTATCTATTTTAGACTTTCTTGTGCATATGATAGAGAGTAGCAGCATAAACCATACTTCCAAAAAAAAAAAGTCACAGGTTGATAGCTCTTTTAAGCATTTTTAAAATCCCTTTTTCCACCTTTAGATGGCTCAGATATGTATGGATGGTTATGGTACTCAATTTTTAATTAATTATATATTCAATCTGTGTCATCATTAATTCTAATTTTATTTTTTATAATAAATCATATCTTCTTTTTATGGATGCTTCTGTAAAACAAAGAAATGTATCTAGCACGTATTGAAGGAGCTACAATTAAAGTGGCATATCTATTTTTTACCATACGATGGCCGATTTCTGTGTACTTCCTTAATCAATTTAGCATATTTATTATCAATAAGCTTTTGTTACATTTTGCTCTTCATGTATGAATTCACAGCTTCCATCCCACCACTTCCTGATAGGCCAGGAAGTCAGGTGACAATGTGATGGACTTCTTCTAGGACAATGAAAATGCTTTCAGCTAAGTGCAGAAAATGTAGTGGCTGTTGAATTTAACAAAAATATTTTGGTAAATGTATTCTACTTGCTTATATGTTTTCATATTGTATTTTGATAGAATTCCTATTTATTTCCCATTGGTACCCACAGGGTACTTTGTGCAGTAGCTGTACAGTCAGGTAGCTTGCAGGCTCAGGGCTCTTCTGTATGTGTCCTGAATGTAAAAGAGATTTAATGGAACTGATCTAGTAAGCATGATCCAAAGGAATGAGAATAAAACTTGGTGTCATATAATTCTGAGTTTATATTTAGATGATGACAATGATTAACTTTCTTACTCCCTTTCTGCCTGTAAAATTGATATTTTCATTTATACCTTTCTAACAAAAGGTTTGATTTGCTTAATTACTACACTGAACATGACAGCTGCTAATATGGGTGTTGCATCATTAATTCTCCAATTGTAGTTTACTTTAGAATTTAATAGGGACCTCAAATTTGATAAATCTCCTTTTTATTTCTTTTGGGGAATATTCCAGTAAGTCTGCAATGTTTGCTTTCTGTTTCTTGTTTTGTTTGTTTTTGTAAAATGTCATCAATTTACAAGCCTTTGTGACTAATTTCTCCACTGCAATTTCCTTATGCTGAACAGATTCATTCTTCAAATACCAGGCTCATTAAGCTCATTAAGTAGTTTAAAATACATAGTTACCTACTTTGAAAGTAATAAACACACTGGAAGATTCAGAGCTTTTTCTTTTGCCTATTCACTTTTTTCAGTGGCACTTCTCTCCCTTTGCTGGTTTTCTCCCTTTACCCATCTTTCTGAAGCTGTGTAGGGAGGAAGACAATAGTGATGTGCTTTATCAACTGATGAGTACCTAATGCATCCAAGATCTTTCTCCTCAGTTCAGTAAGTTGTAAGGGTACAAGCTATAGATAAGGGGTCAGATGGCTGTTCAATATTTGAAGACAGTGGGTCTAAATTTTCTTTCTGCTACTTGGAATTCAGTTGTTTTAACCACCCTGACCTCGCTGGAGCTAACTGTGTGTGAGTAGTGTAATGCAGTGGAGAATCTGGTCTGCACAAATGCAGAAGAAATCTAAACAATGCTTAATTAAATGATAGCTGTGGGCTTTCCCAATAAGTGTATGTAATATGGGGTAGTACTACTAATTTTAACTCAGGTAATTAGAAATCTAACCTATCTTGTTTATTTGCAGGATCATAATTCTGGTCATAGTGACTAGAAACTCTTTATATGGATACTGTGCTGAGCCTATTTCAGCTGCCACCATTTCAAGTTCTGCCTTTGCTTCTCCCCAACCCAGTCTGATTCCTGCAGTCCACTTCACTTGAAAATTTTTTCACAATCTATCCCCTGACATAAGCCATGGTGCATTTTACAAGAGTAGACATACTTAGGGTGTGACATAGGGTTCCAGAAAGGATGGATACTTCTAGCCTTGAGATTAGTATCTCCTTAAGAAATAGGACTCTTTCCTGCAGGTACCTATTGTGATAGGCCACAGCTGTGCCTCTTCAAAAACAAAAGAGGCTAAAGGGGCTCCTGCTCTGCTGTGACCTGCTTGTTTCCTGCTAGTGGTTAATAGTTTCATAGATCTGAGAATTGCTTCATAGTATCAGTTAATCAGGGAAGTAGTTTAAAAACTTATTTTTTAACATCTTCATTCATCTTAATGAAAAGTGCAGCCCATCCCAATATTTACTTGCTAATAAAAGGTGTGTGCTTTTTTGCAAAATGGCAGTTAAGTATGCTTATGATTATCTCTGTATTTTTATTACTTATTCTATCCTCCTGGAATAATATAGACAAATATACCTAATAAAAACTGGTTTGTAAAGAATTTGGTTGGTTCCACTCATACTGTTCAAATGAATGTTTGGGCTCAAATGAGTGAGCTAGCTGTCATGGATGCTGTTTTGATCTAATCATTTAAATCTGTAGACAGCAGTGAACTGCGCTCTTTCTTGTGGGTCAAACTGACAACCAAATTCTGGTTGCTGGATACTTTCTGTCATTTTTAATGGACAAAAAGACCACTCTACTTAGAGAAAGTGCATGCTCTGTGTAATGCATTTTTTGCCTGGGAATAAGAAGTGTTCAAGTACCTTGGGTAATGAAAGTGACAGGTTGCTTTCAACTAAGGCATTTGGTAGGGGCTCATCTGCTCAGGGCAGTGCAGAAGGTGGTTTGTTTTCTGCACAGATAACTAGAAAGGGAAATTGGCTGGATGCACTGCAGCACGGATCTTTGTTTCCCTGCATAGAGCAAAGATAAGTTTCCTGGCCTCTGCTGTGCCCAAATAAGCTGACAAAACCTGATGAATGGAAAAGCCTCCTATCTCAGAGTCACAAAAAGCACAGAGGTGAACCTGGCAAATGTTTTGTTGTGAATGCCCTAGAAGTATCAGCTGTGGGCTAAGAGCAGCTGAGCAAATGGCTCACCCTTCAGAATGCAGCCTTCTGACTGAAAGGCAGTACTGGAGCCATGGATCTGCCAGTCATATGGGTTATCTTTCCTTGGAAAAGGGATGTCAGTGGTGGGATGGATTTGTGATACTTTGAGTTTGCATCTGCTTTTTGAGAAGGAATGCCACATATGTCTGGCTTTGGCCCTGTTGTCATGTAAAAACTTAAACAACAGTGATTCTCCTCAAAGTATCTATACTTACCAAAAAACAGCCTTGCTTAGTGTTGGTGTTACTGCCAGCATTTGTGTTCTCAGGAACATCTCTGGCTACTGCTTGTGCAGAAGCAGTAGTTTGGTGGACAGATATTAATGGGAGAGGAACTTGGAGCTGCAAATGTGTTCCCCCACTTGCTCCACAGGATACTCCAACAAGAAGAAGGAGGAGAGAGAAGCTTGTAATGAAGAATCAGAGTTATGGCTGATCATCAAAGACACCCATAACACCCCAAGGTTAAATACCTCTGTGTGTGCAGTGTTATAGGTCATATTAATTACTCCTTTCCAGACAGAGTAGGGGAAGGAAATACAACAATAGTTCCTGGGCTTTACTGTATGTTTGGGGTTGTAACCTGGTGTAACTCAGGATTTTTTTCAACCTGAAAGCTGAAGCAGATGGGGGAAGTTGGCCAATTTAATACCACCATTAAAAATAAGAAATTAATAGCTGAATTGAAGATCTTCATACCTTTTTCAGGGTCAGTGTATGGTAAAGCAGTCCAAGGCCTTGAAAGAAGACCTGGAAGATGGAGCTCTGTGTGAGTTTTGCAACAAGTGCAGAAGAGAGGAAAGATGACAGACTGCACACTTGGCTCTGAGGCTCACATCTCTGTGTGAAGGAGAGCTGTATTCATGAAAATGGGGTATTACATCCAGGTAATAAGTTGTATAGAATATCTTGCCTTCCTATTTCTTAAGCCTTATCTTTCGAACATGTGAGATATCCTTAAAAATATTTAGTCACCTTAGTGTTCCCTTTATGGCCTTACATCCTTTTTCCTATCTTGAGTTTGCTGTATTCCACTTAAATGTTTCCCAGTTAACCACTCACTGAAGTGTAGACTGCATTATCCCATGTTTCACTTCCTTTGCCCAACTTTCTGCCTGTTGTATCTGCATTGTTACTCCAAGCAATTATGATTGCATGAGGTATTACTCAAAGTGTGGAAGTGGGAGGATTAAACTGGGAGTTAGAATTCTACTTTGTGTTTCTGGCTATGCTGCTAGCTTACAGACTTCAGTGTAATCATTTAACTGGTAAGAATACTGAAGCAAGGATATGTAACCTCTCTGCAGACTCTGTAAGGGAGGTGATTATTTTGTAGTTGTTCAGCTTTGTTCTAACAAACTGGAGAAGACTGAAAGTCAGTTCATTAGAACTGATTAGAACTTGCAGGTGGGAGAGGTCAAGCTGTTCTCTGAGAGGGGGAGAGATGCGTTTTTGACTCTCATTTCAGCTGCATTTGGCAAGAGAAGCTGGCTGATAACACAGGCCCAAGAGCATGCCTCTCTCTAAATTAGGATCTTCCCCTCAGAGAGATTGTCTTCATACAGGAAATTAAAACCCACCATCCACAACCCAGGGTGTGGGGGTAGATGGCCTCTTTTTATTGATAACAATAACTTGTATTTAATTGTATTTAATTGCAATGTACTGTTCAAGGGAAAAAGTATGTCATCAAAGAAATTGGGGAAAGTGAGTTGTTTGTTCTGCCAATAGGTCAGGTATTTTTTTCTTCATTCCTCCTTATGACCTGTTCTATGTGTTCTATATGCATGCCTATTAATCATTGTAGGCAGTCTTTAATTATAGGGAAATTGTCCTTACTGCGTCCCAAATGAGTATGTCTTCTAAAGTGTGTGCTAACATAAAGTAAAAATTCTATGAGCAAAATTTTAAAGCTCTGTTTCTGTTAGAATCCATCTTCACTGCCTGGCAAAGTCTCACATTTTTCATGCAAGTAGCCTTCAAAGGAAAGACAAAACATTTTCCTAACACTGTAAAACAAAGAACTGAACAGCCAAATGCCTTTTTTTCTTTTTGATCGGAGGAGAGAAGAGACAAATATATATTGTTTTATATATGTATAAAAATATATTCATTTAAATAATAAATAAAATTTATAATATATAAAATAAAATGTATTTCATAATTAACTATATTGTACTGTGGCCAAGTGCCCTTGACACTGACTGTGTATCTGTACAGAGGGTCTGTAAGTGGATGCATGCAATAAGGGGGCTCATGACTCTTAGTCCTACTGCTGTGCTTTGGTTGCTCAGCAGCAGCTGGCTGTGGTTATCTAAACTGTGAACCTCGTGTAGTTCTCCCAGCTATGGACAAAACTTCCTGTGTTGGGGAGTGTAGGAAGTTCAAATTGTACATGCATGCATTGTGTATGTTCTGACTGGAAAATGACATCTGAATCACCCTGAAGGAACTAACTTTTTTGGGCTGTAGCAATGTCAGCAAGCAACATGTAGGTAACATGTTAATTAATATAAGGCCTGCTAATAATAATAATTTGTAAATAATAATTTACAAGTGGTGTGTAGTGGTGTATGGGTTTTGGGGAGTGTTACTTATGATGTTATGGATATTCTGAGTTCCTCTTCCATGGAAATCCTTTTCCATGAGCTGATAACGATATTAAAACTCAGAGATGGTTTTCAAAGTTTGGGATGTTTACTTCAGGCGTTTCCTGTGTAAAACTGAAGGAGTGTGAGCCTTAACAAATGAAATGCTTGTTCTGAATGCACAGATATGTTCCAGTCTAGGTTTCCCACAGTGCTGTGTACAGGATGCTCTACAATGTGAAAGTAAACACGATGATTTTGAATATACATCAAAATGTATTGCCTCTCATTTTTTCACTTTAAAATTGTCATAGTTCAATATGAAAGATTTTTTGCAAAGAATTGGAAGGAAAAATGTCTTATCAGCATGTCTCAGTTTTAAAATTCAGAAATATGGAAAAGGAATGAAAAGAGGTTGTTAAATTCTGTATTCTTTATTTTAAATGTCAGGTCTTTTTAAAAAAATTCCTTCTTATTCAAAACCAGCTAGGTATAAAAACTAAAAAAAGTTGGGGAGTAGGTTGGCAGCAAACCAAATAACTCTCTGAGTTAGCTATTAATTTGTTATTCTGCTTTCAATGATATCCAAAAAGCACTGAATTGAAACCTAGTTATTGCCCCATGTTTAAGCTCCATGGAACATATGGGTGATTTGTACTTAAAAAGAGTCTGTTTCTTTGTACTTTAAGCACTAACATATACTTAAAGAAATCACTGGGGATACCTTGCTTTTCCAGGTCAACAGTGTCACATCCCTTTATTGTGTTTTCCCTTGCACTGGGGAACTGAATATAGGCAAAGGTAAAGGATTTTGTTCATCTTCTGGTGATACCCAACAGCATGGCTCTATTACCTTCCTGTGCATGATTCTACAGCATTTTCTTGTCCTATACCAACTTCTCAAAATAATTCTAGTTTTCAAGTATAATGTGATATTTCCTAGATTACCAAGGAGCATGGTGTGTAGACATAAATGCATAACCTCTTTTCAAAAATTAAGTCTATCTCTGCATTTTTCCTGACCAACTGCTTGTTAAAGCATAGAGTGGCATTTGCATGTGAGGCTTTCTCTCTTCCAAGATGCTCAAGGCAGTTGCAAATGGTTAAGTTACATGATAAAATATGTCTTTAAGGGAGTGTGTGTACATGTGTGTCTATATATGTAAATATATAAACAAAATGAAAGCATGGGAGAAAGTGCTGAGGTTTTTTGGCCATGACATGAGCAAAGTATTAACTGCTGCCTGGGGTGTCTGTGTGCATCCTCCCACTTTGCACTGCATTTGTTTTACATGTGGTCAAGGGATAGAAGATAAAGCTCTACACCTTCTTCCCTATTCGTTGGGTCTGAATGTAGCCCTGAGATGCCACTCACCAGTAATCTTCCTTCAGTTAAAGCCACTAAAACGGTTTACCTGGCCAAACATGTGGCTATGGTGCTGCCATCAAAATGCTGGTAAATAAGCGGTCACGATAACTTGCAGTGATGTTTTGCCCAACTGACAGCTGATATGACAGTCTGATGCATTATAAACACACATTTTAGAAATGTACTTAATCCTCACATAGAATATGTAGGCTCAGCTCAAGCATTGCAAATGAGCACATGTGGATTGAACCAGTGGTGTGTTTTAAGGCAAGTGGTATGATTTTAGGGTGAGTAGTAGGAGGCTTTATGTGATGCGCAGAATTCAGACTCCACAACTAATTAAAGTTGTAAAGTAGGTATGTTTAATCCACCGAGGTGCATGGGGGATCATTCCTCCAAAGGCATGCACACCCTCAACGGCACTCAGCTTGAAATATATCTGGTTACAGGTTACATATGCATTAGATTACACAATACAGCCATACATATTCATTGCCTATCTCCACTTTGTATTATAATGAGGTCAAAAGTAATTGCCATATGCTTATGTCTGCACAGTGCCTCCTGGTGGTCGTGGGCAGGGGTCTCAGGATGAAGTAACAGCCTCTTCCTCGGGTTAAACTTTTTACCTTGCCTTCTTGCACATACTTTCTGAGTTCCTGGCCTAAGTTCAAACCCCAGAGCTGGCCCAAGCTGGTTCCAGGATTCGAGAACAGGATTTTGGTCACGGTCCTCTTCCCTTTATCAATGGTCTTGCATCCTCCCTTACATCCTTCTCCTCTGCTTGGCAAGCGCAAGGAGTATTGAACAGGCAAAATATATTGTTTAGCAAACAGGTGCAAAATTTTAGCAATACCTGCAATCAACCCTTAAAGCCTAAGCCCCCTGTATCATATGGACTTTATGTATCTAATGAATTTGGCAAGAGGGCAAAAAAAGGTAGAGGGTTGATTAACTTGTTCTCCCTGTAAGAAAGACTAGCTGACTCCACTAATTAGATCCCAGATGCAGACTGATGCAGCTAACTGTAAACATCGGAGACTTCAGGAAAATCTTTGTCAGCTATAAATGAGAGTCAGCTACTTCCTCCAAGTCATTTGTTTAAATCATTTGATGCACAACCCAAGGTACGTCAAGTCAGACCTCTGAAAATTTGCAACCCTCTTCTGGACAGTGTTTTAGGCCCCAAAACTGCAGGACTTGTCAATGAACAGACCTCTGTCTATGACCAAACTTCTTACTGCTCTATAATACTGTAGAGGAATTGGGATTTCTGCTCAAGCAGTTGTTTACAACCATTTATTCCTGCTGCATTGTGTCTTAGCTCACCATCAGGAGTTCATGATTCCTATTAATGTGAAATACATGCCTGCTAATGTAAATCAGCTGACATACCAAACCCAGGGTCAAAACCGTGACCATTATCACTAATGCTAGAAGAGTAAATGCTGCTAGTATGATTAATCTTAAAATGAATAGTCTTTTGAATAGTCTCTGATTCTGCATCTCACCCACTATTTGGCTGTTGAGAAGCTTGTAAATTGTATATACAACATTTAACGTGTCATCTCACACATTCTAGGTTAGTGTCATGTGCCTTATTGCATATTTTCAAGATAATGCTACGGTTGTCTCTGATGAATGTGCTTATTAGCTTGCTTACAAAAGAAGTCCTCCCCAGATAAATGCTCCCCTGAGCATTAATCTGCTACAGGTAATGCTTAGGCCATTGCTGTCTTATGATAATTTGCATCTAAAAAATAGTGAAAATGTTTTTGATGAGTCCTATAATTATAAAAGTAACCGTGCATTACAATCACTACCTGAATTTTACTCCTGGCTGTGGAGCAGAAGTGAATTTGAGGTTTGAGGCTGGAATTTAACTGCTCTTTGGCATTTGCTGGTATTGTCATAACCTTCTCATATGGAAGGTGTCTTAGGTTACTATGCAATATGTAACCATAAGTATGTATTCTATCACCATCTTCATAAGCTGTTGAAACCAGGTGGGGCAGTGTTCTTTATCTCTTCCATGACACATCTCTGATAACTCCCTCTGGGGGATAGCTTCTGTTAATGGGCCATCCAGCCTCACTGCATGACTCATAAAATTACATCATTCCATTGCTCCACCCAGGGGGAGGAACCAGGCATTCCATCCTGGATATAATCTGAGGTTTGGAACACTACAGTCAGCCCTTACCTACTGGATTCCCAGAGGACAAGAGGTACATAACCACCACTGGACCTTCAGAGGAAGACCAGACCCTTCTACGGGATCACTGCTTTGACAGAACCACTTCTGTCACCTCAAGAGGATTGCAGCCACCCCTTAATCAGACTGCTACCACCACCCTGACCGACAGAGTGTCAGGTTGTATCCTGACTCTGTCAGTTTAAGCCAGTATTTTCTGCCTTTATTTTAATTTTCCTATCTCCTGATGGTTTATTTTCAAACTAGTACAGAAGGTTATAGGAAAGAGAAAAAAAAAAAAGATTATCAGTGGTAGGAAGACACTCATGACTGAGACTGGCAATTTAAATAGAAGAGCTGGACCTCTACAGAGTTTGTCAGGCTTAGTTCTGTAATGCATGACAAATATCAGTCCATCATCCTCAATCAGCAAGATCTTCTTGCTTCCTCGTTTCAGGAAGAAGTGAACAAAAACTTCACAAGCAAATTACTTGCATAAATTGTTCCTCAACAGGAAGTGGGGCAAGTCCTGCTCTGAATTAAGGTCTAACTCCATAAACCTTAAAGCAAGCAGCCATAATGTTGAGGAGAGAAAACACACAGCTTACCGAGAAAAAAGCACTAAGAAAAAACTAATCAAGAGATTTATGGAGGCTGGAAAGATACAGTGGATGAACAGTTATGTTTCCCAGGCTGCTGTAGGTGTCAAGGTACCACATCAGTCACATAGGCTTTAAGAAGAGGCATGACAGACAGATCTAAAGCCTCTACTCAGAATATTGTCTTAGATCATATAGCTTTGCCTCAACCTATGCAAACTTACGGGTTTCCCTTATTGTTAGGACTTACCAGTATGTTTTATGACTTTGGTAATTTCTTGTCTGGGTTTTTGGGGTTTTTTTACAAATTTTTCGGAATTTGTAAAGGATAGCCAAAGGAAACTAGATCTTGGTGTCTGCCTCAGTAGCTCTACTGCTATATTAGTTAGAAATTAGACTAATTGAAATCTATGTCAATTCTGAGATGCTCTCTGTGACTGATTATTTTTAACGGTAGCTTTATAATCCTCTGGGAAGATTTGATTTCTTAACTACATTTATAAAAAGAGGTTTTCATGTGAACACCAAGAATTTGTAGGATTTTAATCTTTAATTAATTTTATAGGTTAAAATAATTTTATTATGGTGAAGATCTCACAGTTAATTTTAGTGGTTGTTTCCTGAACCCTCAACAGTATTTTTCTGAAATTCTGAGATTGGTCTTGCTAATTACTAATCATTACATGACCTCTTCTGTTTTTGTTAATGCCAAACAAAACCCAGTTCTAAGCTGCACAGACTCACAGAACCATCAGTGCCTGGGCAGAGGGGCAATAGGTTTTTATCTTCTGCTCTATATATTGCTTAATGTCTGTACAGGTGAGTTGGCAAGCTTGGAAAGTGAATTTGCCATAGGAATTTTCATCTGAATTTACCTGAGGATCTCACTGATGTAGAACCACAGTAGTGGGAACCAGATGTTACACCCAGGGGAGAAATGCTAACAAATACATAGCACCCCAATTCAGCAAACAATTTGATTAAAACAACACTACCAGAAAACAATTTCCCCTCACCCATGAGATTATGCCTGTACTCCACATAAAAATAGTGTTGGAGACTGCCATGGCAATCTTAATATAAAATCAGATAGGATGCAGAACAACATTCAATGTTTTTTTCACTCAGTTAAGAAGGGTTATGGACTACGTTTGGATAATTTTCAGATCCCTTGAACTCTACCTTGCTTTGTCAAGAGTTTCATTGATTTGAAGGCAAAAAGATTATTCCATTTAATCCCTGTGAAATGGGTTCTTTCACTCAAACAGCACATTCCTAGAGAAAGTTCAAAAGGGTTATTTCCAGGCTAGTTTGCATGACAAACAGGAAATGGATAAAATCTGCATAGATGCTTAATGAATCATGATTATTTTGTGTGTCAACAGCAAAATAATGGATAATACACATAATCTTTGCACCATCAGAATCTCATTGTCAGGATGGTTGTCAGTTCTCTAGGATGCCAATTCGGGATTTATTCCTGTCTACCATGGCAGTAATTTACTCTTGCATAATTGATTTAGAAGTACAGGATACCTGCCTTCTCCATCCATCTCTTCCAACCAGTCTTGCAATTTGAGACCGTGTGAAACCCATCCTGAACATGTGGCTGTTAAGCCTGGGGCAGTGGCTGTACGCTTTGTCAAGCTTCTCTCTGCCCATGCTGGTTTGTAAGATCTCTCCTCAATTTCAAGGCTTAAGACATGCTTTAGTGCTTAGCAAAGACACAAAAAAAAATACTTGTTTGTTTGGCAAATGTGTAAGGATTGGGATAAGCTTCCAATGAAAACTTTGTTCTATGGGAAAGTATGCCTACATCTTTTTTCATGCAAATTAACAAAAAATATTTTCCTCTAAAGCTAATGTTTGTGCACTCAAGGCACATGGCTAAGTTAGATTTTGTTTTCCTACTGTTATCATGCATATGGGTAGATCTTGATCTAGACTTCACCATTCCCCATCACGAGAAAGTTCATTTTCTCAGAGAAACATATCTGTATGAAACTTCTTTGCACACTCCTGTCTTTCTGCAGATATGAGTTTCGTACTGTTGTTTGTCTAATTAGTGATCTGTGAGCGTTTTAAATTTTAAAAAAATTCTAAATTTGGTGCAAAGCTTGAGTGGCCAGCTGTTAAATAATTTGTCTGTATTTGTTAGTTGTGCTGACATGGCATCCATTGAGCTTGGACATACAATGTTCCTGATTAAATTAAGAACATGAATGTGTGAAAGATGACTTCAGCTTTTCTGTAAAGAAAAAGCCCTTTTTGAGTTTGTATTTGTTAGTACACTAGCATCCCATGAAATAAATATTTTGTGTGACAGATTTCAGGAAAAAAAAAAGGAGAAAATAAGTGTTTTGAGTTATTCCTGCAAACCATTCCTATCCAGGACCATGATATCCCTCTGAAGTTTTGTACATTTTTCTTAGAAATTTCTTTACCTTTTAGAGCTTAAACATGGTTGACTGTGTAGGTTGACCCTGGCTGAAAGCCAGATACCAACCAAAGTCACTCTGTCACTCCCCCCCCACAACTGGACATGGGAGAGAAAACATAACAAACATGAGTTGAGGTAGGGACAGGGAGAGATCACTCACTGATCACTGTCATGGGCAAAACAGATTCAACCTGAGGAAATTAACTGAATTTATTACCAATCAAAATCAGAGCAGGATAACGAGAAGTAAAACAAATCTTAAAAATACCTTCTCTGCACCCCTCCCTCCTTCCCAGTTCTACCCTCCTCCCCCAGCAGCTCAGGGAGATGGGAATGGGAGTTATGGTCAGTTCATCATAGGTTGTTTCTGCCACTTCTCAGGGAGCAGAGTCAGAGTCTTTCTCCTACTCCAGCGTGGGGTCCCTCCCATGGGAGACAGTTCTCCATTAACTTTTCCAATGTGAGCCCATCCCACAGGCAACAGTTCTTCACTAACTACTCCAACATGGGTCTGTTTTCAAGGAGTGCAGTCCTTCAGGCACAGCCTGTTCCAGCATGGGTCCCTCACAGGGTCACAAGTCCTACCAGGAAATCTCTTTCCACAGATCCACGGACCCTGCCCCAGCACAGGCTTCCCACGGGCTCACAGCCTCCTTCAGGCATCTCCCTGCTCTGGCGTGGGCTCCTTCCACGGGCTGCAGGTGGATCTCTGCACCCCATGCCCTCCATGGGCTGCAGAGACACAGCTGCCTCTCCACAGGCTGCACCACGGGCTGCAGGGGAATCTCAGCTCTGGCACCTGGAGCAGCTCCTGTCTCTCCTCCTGCACTGCCCTGGGTGTCTGCAGAGCTGTTCCTCCCACATATTCTCACTCCTGTCCTCTTTGGCTGCAGTTACAACTGCTCAATAACTTTACCTTCTTAAATATCTTAAGAAGGAAATATATCTTAATCACATTCTTATCCCAGAGGTGTTACTACTGTCACTGATGGATTTGACCTTGGCCAGTGGCAGGTCCGTCTTGCAGACAGATGGCATTGGCTGTTGGACATGGGGAAGCTTCCAGCAGCTTCTCACAGAAGCCACCCCTGTAGCTCCCCTGCTACCAAAACCCAGCCAAGCAAACCCCATACACTGACTTTTTATGCATGTTGTTCTCTGAGATTTTACGTGGTCACACATTGAATTGTGGTTGAAGTTGCATGTGCAGATTGTTTGGGTTTTTTTTCAATTATCACCACTCTGGGAACCATTTTCCCTTTCTAAGTGATGTGTGAGCTCTTTTTTGACAAGTGTGTTCTACAAATTAGAGAAAGGGAAGCACTGTCTCAAGGCTGAATATTGTTTAAAGTATTTTTGTAACCTGTCCTCATTAACTGAAAAGGTGTTGAAAGACTGTATTGTGCTTTTTGGAGTGGGAGCTAATCAAGTCTTCTGTAGGTGTGTATTCTGGGAGGAGAACAATTTAAATGTGAATGTTTAGGCTAGTGTATTCCCAACTTGTTCTTGATTTATTGGCCTCATACAAGCAGATGAGGACCTGGAGCTTGGCTTGGTTGAGTTGTGCTCACACACATCCATGCCGCTTTTTGCTTCCCAATGCAGCACAAGCAGCAGCTTCCCTATCATCCTATTGCTGTCTGTAAGCACCTGATAAGGAGGAAGAAGCACTAGCAGATAAGAAGATGGAAGCTGCCACAGTTTTCAGCCTTGAGCATTTGAAAGGGAAGCTGATTTTACACTGAAAATGGGGTGCTATTTTCTTGTAATATCCTGTTGGAGAGGGAGAGCCTTGGGAATACAATCTTTCTCTCTTTACTCTTCAGTGCAGTTCCTTGCAGAAAACACTGAAGTTAAAATCTTGAGCATTATTTGCTATGCTTAAGCTTCAGTTTAAGGACTGAAAACAATGTAATTTTATATAATTTACTAAGAGATTAGGTTGTCTGAGTATTTAGGTTGTTAAAATTATTTTTTTTTAAATAAGAGGTTACTTGGCCAAGTGGAGAGCAAATGGGCATTTTCCCAGTAAAGTTTTGCTGTGTTATGGAATAGCAGATTTGGGCTATGGGACCCCAGGGTCTGCTTTGCTGTTGACAGTTCCTGACCACCAGAAAGAGAGTGTCAGGGCAGCCCCTGGTTAAACAAGGTACAAAGCAATGGGACAGACACACATGACATGCTCTTCTGTTTCAGAAGACAAAGAGCAAAGGAAAGTCAATAAGCAATCTGTCCTCTTGCTGTTTGGCATGTTAGAGGAGAAATTGTTTGTTTTCTCTCTTAATTCAGTCTGTTAAGGGATATTCAGCTGTTGGGGTTTTAGCTCTCCTTTGATTTTCTCTTAAAGAATTTCCCCATACAATTACTGAGGGACTCAGCCATAGGGGGTGGAGTCTAGCTGGTTGTCCTTTTTGCCTGGGTTTTTTCCTCGTGTAGGGTGGAATCACCGCGAGATTTGAACTGGCTAAAAGGGACTGGGTCCAGGCCCTGGTTTCCTGTTTTCCCCTGGCATTCAGGGAGTTGAGGAGCTGCCCTCGTGGTGAAGGGGATTCGCTGCTGTTGCAGGCTCCTGCCTTCTGCTGCTTTTTTTTTCCCCTCTACTGAAAAGCTCAGGGATCCCAAGCCCGCCTTCCCCTGCCTCACAGGGAGCCGGGCCGGGACTGCCCTGCCTCCTCCGCCGTTCCCTCAGCACTGCCGCAAACCTTCGCTACACTGTAACGCCGCAGCCCCTGCCTGCGGAGACATCCAGGGGCTCTCCCTGCAGCTCCGGAGTTTGATACATCTCGTCTACCATCCGGGATTTGGTGTTGGTCGCTGCTGTTCCAGCCTGCTGTTCCCGAGGTCCGGCTGCCCAAGGGGTTTGTGAGGCGAGTTTTTCGTCCGCCATCACCGCGTGCTCCCCGAGCTCGCGCCACAGCGCCTCCTGCAGGCGCGGGGGAACATCGCACCCGCCCTGCCCAGCGGGAGCCGCCAGCGCCCCTGGCGGCTGTGAGCGGAACTGCACCGAGGGGAAAGGGCCTGGGACCGAGAGAGGCCGGCGCTGGGTTCTGCTGCTGTTTGTTGTTACTGCCACAGTTACTGCTGTTTGTGTGCCTTGGGATATATATACTAGTAAAGAACTGTTATTCCTATTCCTCATATCTTTGCCTGAAAGCCCCCTTAATTTCAAAATTATAATAATTTGGAGGGAAGGGGGTTTCATCTTCTATTGCAAGGGAGGTTCCTGCCTTCTTTAACAGACACCTGTCCTTCAATCCAGGACACCAGCTAAACGTGGGTGAGGCTACAAGCCCCAAGGTCATTGTAACAAAATATTTTAATATCACTGAAGCCCATGAACCGTTTCAGAAATGCCTGCTGATATTGTTATTTGTAAGCTTATAAAAATTGTTAGGTCAGCAGATGTTGGCTATATAGCCTGCTCTTTCTAGTGCTAGCAGTCAGTCAGTCTGTCAATTCAGGGATGATCTACTCGCAGAGGTGTGAGAACCTACACTAGCTCAAGGGTTAATTGTTTTCCAGGTGCCTGAAACAAACCACCAAACAGCCTGTTATTCTGCATAGCACAAACACAAGAATACAAAATGTTCTTAGTGCTTCCTTCAGTTCCCTCTGTACTGCCTCCAAGCCTCCAGTGGAGGAAGCAGCAGTGTGTAGGCACTTCTGAGCTGCTAGTGTATGACGAGCATTGCAGATTGCACAAATAGTTTCAGGCTTCTGGAGCTATGCCTGAGGTCTGAGACAGGTTCACAGGCAGTGATGTGTCTGGCTGCTAATTCTGGGATAGTCCCTGAATAAACTTCTTTAGTTTTGTCCTGAAGAGGACATCTATCTGAGAATCTACTACAGTTTGTGTAAACCGGAACTAATTCCAGCTTTCTGTTTTAAACTAAATAAAAACAAACTGGAAACAGGCCCACCAGAGAATATGGCTATGTTATTTGTGTCTAGAAGTTGAGATAGCAGTGTTCCATCACTTTAGTACATTTAGGTAGGAGAGCAGAACTCCTTTCCCAGATTCCAGAGGGGAAACACAGTTTCTGCCTCTTTAAAAATATGTTAATAAGTTTATTGGAGAATATGTTGATGAAGCTGTCTCTAAAGCAGTTAACTGCCATGAAGGAGATTTCATCACCTATTTTGAGACTTTAATATGCATTTCTATTGCATGTTGGGGAAAGAATCAAAACTAAAAAGTATGCATGAGTACCAATTAAGATGTGCTATGAATCCTCTTTGCAAAGCAACGAGAATACTGTAATCACATTTTAAAACCAAAAGTTGAAACTGTGATGAAGCATGAACTCTAAAAATATTTTTAGATACCAGAAAATATTCTTTAAATTCTACAAACCATTTTGCCGTATTTCCTTCCCTGCACACTGATTTCTAATGAAATATGATCCCAGTAAATCCCAGGTTTATGGTGCATTTACAGTGACCCCAAGCATCCTATTTATGGGAGGGTTATGTTAAGCCTTCTGGAAAATACTTGTCTTTCATGGCCACCTTCTAAAATAGCTCTTCAGTCTCTGGAGACTACAGTTCATCTGACCACTTCAGGCACGTTCTTCAATTCATGTGTTCAGCAGAGCCTTCAAGCACGTGCTAAGTCCTTCTAATAACAGGAAGGCTTTTAAGAATGCTTAAACATTTGTAAAGGAAAGCAGATGACTATTACTGCCACAGTTTTGGACATCACCTCTCTTAGTTTTATGTACCACTTCTTGGCCAGATGCTTCTGATAATCCATTGGAATGGCAGGAGAACCAGTTGTATGCTGAGTCCTGAGCCATAGCTGGAAACTAAGCAGTGTGTAATGCCAGCTCAGGCTCAGGTGCTGAGGTGATGTGTATCTGCTCTGGAGCCAGCACAGAGGTGATACCCCTGGCAGAGTTCAAGGGAGGACAGTGGGGATAGTCACATCATCCCTGGCCTTGGGCTGAGAGATAGGGCTCATCTTGCTTCTTGGTTTCTGCCTCTGGTGCCTCCTTCCTTTGATGCCTGTGGTATTGGTTTTGCTAATTTTGAGGAAGCTTATCCTACATGGAATAAACCTACTTGTGTAAAAGGGTCTGTAATGAAGGATGACTGCAATCATTGCAGGCTGTTACATTTGCACATTTGAAGGTTAATTCATGTACTGCACTCAGACACAGCCAAATATCCATTAGAGATTATTCTGCTTTTAAAAATAGACTGATTACAAAACAACTGAATAGAGATGAAACAGCGAAAGTCCACCTGATTCCAGTACTATGAAATTGTCAATGACACATAATAGGGAATCTCATGCCAACTTAACTATTTCTTTTCTTGTAGAAAGTTACAGAAACAAGTCCTTGTAGCATCAGATATAGGCATTAACAGTGTGCTGACAACTCAAACAGGGGTCCGAATCAGGGTTTTGTTGTAGTCCCCTTTGTTTTTTTTATGGAAGTGAAACTTGCATGTCAAAGCTTGAAAAAAGTAGAATATGGACAAGTCAAACAATTTCACACATGTCCAGGGGGGTTGCTTCAATAGTACTTCCTCAAGGCTTGCCATCAGAAAACATAGGGCTGTACAAAACAACATGTAGCACACCAGGGGAGGGAACAAACTCCTTGTAAGTGCATACACACATATCTATATGCAGAGCATATCTGTGAAACGCTGACCTTCCCGTGCCTCTGCAAAGTACTGGCAGTACTGCTGTAACACACACAAGCCCAGGTTAGAGGATAGCTCGGGGGTCAGCTTGCTGCGTCCTCAATGAGGCGGCCACAAAGGAGTTTGAGGACCAGCTCCCTACCCGAGGGAGCTTCCTCTGGGCAGATGATTGGGTGTGCAGGTGGAGGCAAAGGAGAGAGGGGACTACTCGTATAGTAATCCACATGAAGATTTATTAGCGCAGAGGGACAGGGACGAAGTGCTGAATTTTGATGAGGGGATTAAACTTATATACAGAGGGCAGGACAGGCGGGGATAAGGGAAACAGCCAATAAAGTTGGAGATAAAAGGCAGGGTGACAGCTGAGGGGACCAATGAGGATGGGACTTAGGAGGGACTTGGAGGAGGAACCAATGAGGGGTTGAATAAAGCAGACCTTTCTAGAATATATACATATTAATAAAGACAAATGAATATTAATAACTCATACATAAAACAGGGAGGGGAAAACATGAACCAACCATAACTAAGTATGAAAAACATGAAACTGGGGGGATTGTGGGCTCTCATCCTAACCACAGAGTGGAAGATCAGGCTCAAGCCTTTGACCATCACAGTTTAAAGTTGGTGGTGCCTTTAGAGGTCTGGGTGGCTTCAGCCACCTGCATTGCTACGTTGCTGCTGTTTTTCTTTTATTGCTGTGGGTTGTGTGAGCTTGTGGCAGTGGGGCTTAGCTACAGCTTTGGAGTTTGTGCTCCGTCCGGGAGCTAAATAGTGGCCGTAGGATTATGACTTGGCTTTCAAGTGCCTCGAGGTGCATAGTAGATTTAGCCAGTATTATATAAATATAATGCTAGAGTTCTAAATTTCCTTCTAAACATAGCTGTCATGAGGTTGGTGGGACATGCATTTTGTTTTCACCTTTCTAGATTATATAATCTCAACAGAGGGAGTTTTGAAACCAGATACTGCATTTGCACAGATCTTGTGTCCATCACTTACAAAGATAGTATTACCCTCTGCAATCAGGTGAAGTTGACTGCAGGGATAGCAATGTGACCCGGCCGGCTGTGCCCGGAGCAGAGTATTTCCCTGGAAACATTGGGTTTGGTCAATGTTGGTTTTTTGTTGATAGGAGCATGTGTAGGATATATGCTTTCTGCAAGAAGGGAAAGGAAGGATATTTGTTCTTCAGCTTTCCAATTAGCTGTGTTTCTTTGTGCATGATGTTTTTACTCATATGGTCTTTTCAGCAATAGAATTCACTCCCTTTTTTGATCTAGATTATTGCCTTTCAGTATTTGATGAAATGAGCCTGAGGCCCCCGGGAAATGGGAGGAGAGGCACGATTGGAAGCAATGGAATGAGTGATTGGTAAATGGTCTTGGATTTATTGGGCTCTAATCCTGCGTATCTTTTTGTTGACTAGTTGTGAGCATCCAGCAGATCCTGCTGGGCTAGGAGAAAACCCACCATGACCCTCTGCAGGCAAATGCTGACATCTGTCTTGGAAAAGAGGTGTTTGTGCATAACTTTTAATGCTAAAAGGACACCAAACCTGTGGTTCTTCGTCTCACTGAAGCTCTCCTGTGCTGCTATTAGAACAAGGCTGTGTTTACCTTGCACAGTATCTCTGCTGACCCATCCCCATCTCTACTCACATCTTTCCAAAACAGACATGCTTCATGGAAGGGTATGTTTGACCCACAACAACTATTTGCATCAGCATTAGCAGAAAAAACCTGCATTGTTCTGCAGGAAAACACATGCTTTTAACTTTAGCACTATCTTGTTAGTTTGTTGCAGAAATCACCACAAGCTGGTTTTTGTTTAGCTTTTTGTGATTGTTTTTTGCCCAATAAAAGGGAGGGGAGAATATGACCCGCTCTAATTTGAATGGTGTTAGAAACAGTAATTTATTTTATTGTGGTTGAAGAGATTAAATAACTGATTTTCCATTGCTCCTTTATAGAAATTATAGTGTTCAAGGCCTGTCCCTAAGAAATGCTAAACTTACACATTCAATAGGAGTGGGCACGTAGCATTTCCTTAAGTGTATTCCTAATGTGCTTTCTAGGGCAAAACATAAGCAGATCAGGGAAGCAACTGCATTCCTGCTGTTGTCTATGGCCTTATGTGTCTGATCTGTTCGTTTCACGCACTCATGCATGTTTTTCTTCCCTTCTCTTTTTAATGAACAGCAGAGTATAATAGGTAGCCCTTGTCGATTTTGAGCTGTAGAGCTGAAAGGAACCTTTTTTACAAGGTGTGCTAGCTGTGGAAGAAAGTTATCTCTTCAGAGATGAATGGAAGTTATAAACACAAGGTCTGAAAGGTAACCTGGATGATACTTTTTGACTTAATTATAGAGATGAAACTTTTAAATATGTTCATCTTATTTTCATCTGACCATGCAAAATTCTTGTTGGAGTTAGGATTTCTCCTTTTGTTTCTTTCTCTCAGGGAATTTTCTCCCATTTGTTGCTAAGAGACAGTAACAACTGGTACTTAAGAGAGACAAAAGATATAGCCAAGGAGAAGGGGGAGGAGTGCAGCTGGCTGCACTATCGTAGCTGAGGGGCATTCTCCTGGGAAGGGTAGAGATACCCGAGATTTTGGCTGGGGAGAAGGGGTTGGGCGCAGCTCCTAGCTCTCTCTCGCTCTCGGGATCGGAGGGACAACTGCTCCGCAGTCGCTGCCAAGAGGATTCGCCGCCACTACGGAGCTCTGATCCTCCCATCGCTTCTCTTACTGTGGGTGAGCCTTTGCTCATTAGAGCAGCTGTAGAACTGGGACCTTATTAACACCCAATCTGACTGGAAAGGATCCTCACCATCTATTCGGGTGCCTCAGGGGAAAACCCGGGACCCCTCCCCCTTTCTGGGGGTTCACCTCCCCGGCTGCGTGCGGCAGCTGCTCGCAGAAGCCAGTCTGCCACTGCCCAGCCCCTTCGATTTCTGCCACTGCCTCGGGCTTTTTTGCCACACTCTAACCCAGCACCCTGTGTCCACCCGACCCCTGGCAGCTCCTGCTAAGGCTGCAGAGTTTTCTGTTGCACTTTGTTTGCCACCCCGGCGGCTGTGCCCGCCTCTGCCGTCCCAGCCTCCACTCCGAGGTTCGTGCTGCAGCCCATTTTCACCACCCAGCCCGCCCGCCATTGCCACGTGAGGGAGACGCGACCGAGCTCGCGCCACAGCGCCCCCTGCAGGCGGGGGGAATCATCGCACCCGCCCTGCCCAGCGGGAGCCGCCAGCGCCCCTGGCGGCTGTGAGCGGAACTGCACCGAGGGGAAAGGGCCTGGGACCGAGAGAGGCCGGCGCTGGGTTCTGCTGCTGTTTGTTGTTACTGCCACAGTTACTGCTGTTTGTGTGCCTTGGGATATATATACTAGTAAAGAACTGTTATTCCTATTCCTCATATCTTTGCCTGAAAGCCCCCTTCATTTCAAAATTATAATAATTCCAAGGGAAGGGGGTCATATTTTCCATTCCAAGGTAGGTTCCCGCCTTCTTTGGCAGACACCTGTCTTTCAAACCAAGACACTTCTGTTCAAGAATGAACTGTAAAAGTGCCCCTTTGGAGCCTATATTAATGTTCATCCAGCAAAGTTTTGGAATTTCGTAATCATAGTTGTTACTAGTTTGGGGTTTTTTTTCTCTTCTCTACTCTTTTATTAATGGCATCTGTATTCTGTGAAGCCTTTTCAATATCATTTGCTGCTGTATGAGTAATTATAAAAGTCTATGAGCCTGTACAGAGGGACAGAGCTTAAGCCATGTAGAGAGACTTTTATCCACCTGCTTGGAGAATGAACATGTAAGTGCAGGAAGGATACTAAGTCTTATGTTTGGGTGCTGGTTGTGGATTTGAAATTTTCAGGAATAGGGAGGGAAGAAACTAAACTGCAGGGCTGGCACTTGGACATTGCAATTAGGTCTGGCTTATTCTCTTATACAAAATTTTACAATTTTACAAGTCATTGGCATAAGCATGGAAAACAGACAGTATAATGTATTATTGAATCAGTTTTATTGGAAACTTCTCATCATGAAAATGTATTTGAAGCTATTATTTTTGTGGCAGCTTAGTGCTATAATGGCAGCATACTCCACTGATGAGTAGAATCTCAAGATTCAGAACGTGCTTCCTGCTCACATTCTTGGGGAAGAGAACACAATTTCATATACAACCATGCTCTAAGGAAAGAGTTTAACTCAGCAGCATATATTGTCAATAGAGACGCAGAACAGAATAATGTGGAATGGGGCAAGCCAATTAATGCACACTTCTTGTCTTCCTTGTTGAAAAGCATGCAAAAGGATATTGGAGTGACAAGTGAAAATAAAGCAGCCTACTTTGTTCTGGCCTGATTTGTCAAGGGCAAGGGGATCGCATTGTTCTGTTGTCATTTGGAGAGGAACACTTTCTCTGTGCTTCCTTTGAGGTTTCCAGAGTGAGTCATGATGGAGAAATACCCAGGTGGCTTTGAGCACACACCTGCCTCCTGTCTCCAGCACTCTTCAGCACACTTGCATAGTAATTCCAGGCTTACAGATAGTAAAAGGATGTTCCTTCTTGAGAGGTAATTGAAAAAAATTAATCACAAATTTCTTATTGAAATGTCTGTGCTGTAAAAAGATAATTCATTCAAAGCTAACCTTTTTTTTTCAGGAGAGGGCTTGTTCTGAGCCTATCCTATCACATCTTTCTTTTACAATCATTTTTACAGGAAGGGTTTTGACATTGAAACATCTGCTTCGAACAATTCTTTTATAATTTGTAAATGGAAGCTTAAACTGAAAAAAAAAAGACAAAATGAATAGTTGCAATGAAACATTGAAGTTGTTCTTTTCATTCTAATCTACATGGGGAAAATATTTTTGAAATATCATATAGGCTTGGAAGAGTGTTTCTCATTCTATTCTAAAAAAATAAAGGGATGGGAAAGTATCTAGTTGAAAATAAATTAACAGAACAAAATAACAGTTAATTTCTGCTCTTTGTAGAAGGACTTTAATTCCTGATCTCCTTGCATTAGCATATCATGTTACATTTTACCTTTCTCAGGACTGTGAGAGTCCCTACTCGTGTTTGTTCTCACTATGTTTCTGTTCCTATATGAACTTTAAAGGTGAATTCTGCACACCTCAATCAAAACTCCATGGGAATTCCAACTTGATAAAGATTTCAGGGTCAATACTAAGGATTGCTTGCTGCTACTCTGCAGTAAATCTGTATTTCTCATCAAATTTCAGTTGCAGCTTTTGCACGCGGTGGTAGATCAGCAGAGCAGGAAACAGCACCTCGATTATTTGTGATACCATAAGGGCAAACTGGGTTAATAAGCAAGTCATCTGTAAATTGGAAAAGCACAGTACAAGAAAGCCTGAAATGACTACAGAAATACATTGGTCTTTTCTTTAAATCTCTTATCATTGTTTCCACACAGCATACTGGTAGTTAGAGAACAAGCCTGAAAATCAGAGCTGGTGTAAACTAGTGCTATCCAGCGAAGTCTGGTGGAGTTGTACTATTTCATAAGTACCTACTTTCAAAGAGGGACTTGCACAAAAGTGACCATACCATGGAAGTGACAGTGATATTATCCTGGCTGCCTGAATTTGTTCCTCTTGCTACTGGAGCAGATAAAAGCAGATGTAATATACAAACTATGGGAGGCAGCCTGCATTCTGGTTTTTCAACGCTTTATCAATGCCATTCTCTCCAGATAGATTCCATATGAGGAGAAACCAAAAAAACCAACCAACCAACCAACCAACCAAAAATCAGCCAACAAACAAAAACAAACCAAAACCAAACTAACAATTCCTTGTAATAATGTCTTATAACTTATAGCAAAGACACTTGACTTAAAGTTCCTTTTTTGTCTTTCGAGTGGTAAAAAGAAAAGAACCAACACTCTAGCTTTCCAATAGTGGGCTAAACTGTTATTTCTCCTCAGTATCAAGCCATTTATGTTCACAGAATTTGAGTTTCTGGCAAGCCTGCACTGCTGGCAACATACCTTTCTCATAAAGAATCTTTGCTTCTGGATTCAGCAACAACAGTGTAATAGGAATATTCTTCTTGCCTACCAGATGAAGTCTTTTGTGATCAGTTAGTTGATGCATGCATTTTAATTTGTTGGGGATATTTTTGTGTATCCAAGGAAATGTTTAGACTGAAGGCTGGGAAGAAACAGATTTAAAAGGCTGTAAATCTGTGTCAAAGAGTCTAAATACAGAGATGACAAGTGTGCCAAAATCTGATTCGGAAGTGTGACTGAGTCAAGTCTTACAAGATTATATTATGGATCTTTCTCTAACCATTAGTCAAAAGCTATAACCAAGCCATAACTTCCTACCAAGTCTATACATATTTAGACTGGATTATCTAAGCAATTTGAACACTTAGCATTTGCATGAAAAAGTCTTGTGAAGCAATAAAAAAAATTAGTTAAAAATCAGCGATTGGCATCAAACTGACATTCAGCATCTGCATTTTAGGAAAATAATCTCTTTATGCTATGTGAGGTGATAGATTTGCTATTCTCTTTCTAGATGTACCTTTTTACATCTACGACAGTACCAAACGTGGTGTGTACACATTGTTGATTGAATCACCTTGTCAGTCAGATGTGGTCACATGGATGCTGGAAGTCACTATGCTAATAGACACTGTGACATGGGGGCAATCTCTGTATTACTTACTCTTTTGGTCACAGCAGATTTCCATTGACCCATGTTTTGGCAAACAGCCCCTTCCTCTCACCAAGTGGCTCTTGAATTTTTTTTTGCCTTTTCTAGCCCTTGAGTTTTATAGCTCAAAAGTCTGACAGGAAACACAGCTGGGGACCACGTGTCTCTGCCAACCTTTCTTTTTCTAATTGCTGAGAAGATTGGTGGCACAGCAGCATGCTCTAACTCTTCTCAACCCTCTCTATAGGGCTAATGCATGGCTCATTGCTGCTTTCTCCCTGAGCAATTGACTCTGGAGTGGCTTATACATCAGCAAACTCTGAAGTACAAGGCACTATCACTTGTTGCCACAACAGTCATTGCCACAATAGAAAATGAGGTACATAAAAATGTTAGTCACAAAATACTGATCCACAAACAAACCTTATTTTGGACCAGCAAAAGGACTTAAGGTGAGATAATGTCATGGTGTTCAAAATGGCTGTGGTTCAGCTCTTAATCTTAACTGCAAACTCGGGTCAAGGTGGCTGTGGGCTCACAGCTGGTTTGTGGACAGACCTTCCTTGTTGCTTGGAACCTCAATTAATTTACACTCAGCTGTATTCCAGAAAGTAGTGTCTGTAAGACTTTGTCTATATCCTGTTTCCATGGCTTGTGGTTTCCAAACAAATCAACCAAAAATATTTTTAAATGGCATGTTTCATAGGTAACATATATATATATATCTATATATATGTATGTATGTATTCAAAAGGTAATTCTTTCATTTGTTTCTGTCTAAATTTGATAAGGACTTGAAGCTAGATGAGGATGCTGCCTTGGAAATACAGAATCAGGGGGAGGCATAGTTCTTTTCCGACTCAGGACAACTACAGTGAAACATGCATCATCTGCCTTGAGCAGAGGCACCACAGTGCAGTACACTGAGCTCCTCAGCCCTGGGCTCTAACAGCAACAGCTCCCATACAGCCACGAGCGTGGACAAGCACACAGTCAGGCTGGGCCCGCTAAGAATCTGCCAAGCAGCTGAGCTTTATTTTAAAAGTCCTTGGCATATACAGGGTCTGAGATCTTTGGGAAAGGATTTAAACAATGCAGTTGCTTGTGATAGCAGAGAACGAGATTCAAGAACCAGAAAGAGCCTTTCTATCTTCCATCTGAGCTAAAAAACCTCCAAACATTTCCGGCAGTTATATTATTGGAAACAAAATCTTACTGTAGCCACATCATTTAAAAGGAGTATCTAGCACTTTTAGACAGACTTTTAAGGCTCATAAACATCATCAGAAAACACTGTTTTCCTAGTCAGGGAGCCCGGCTTGCACCTTGTTCCACTGATTTGGTGAAACGGTGCTGACAACTAAGTGTTGTATGCAAGGAGACCCAGTCTCAGGCTGGGGAGTAGAGAGCAAGGGAGGGTTTCATTCATTTTAAGTCTTATTCTTAATCTTTCTAAATGTAGTGCTATCACAAGGCTTACAAGGTTTTGTCCTTGTTTGTTTAGTTTTCTTTAGCCGAAATAATTATCAAATCCCTAGTGTAAGTGCAATGATATAATTTTTGTTAAAATTAGAGAGTGGAAACAGAGTGCTGTTTTATGAAAAGTTTAATGATTCTGTCTTTTTGTTTGATGTCTTCCTGAAAAAGAAGAACAAAGAACTTAAGCCTACCTTTTGGAGAAAGAGGCTGAGACAGGAACCAACTCTCTTCTCATATGGTAGTAGTCCAGTGGGAAGGGCTAGGTTCAAACACTTCTTCTAAATCTGGTCTTCTGCACTACAGAGGCTGCCCTTTCTGGGTTGTGCTTTTCTGTCTGTCCATGCAGTGTGTGGCTGGTGTAGAAGGATCGCAGAAGGAATGCTAGATCTCCCTGCTCTTGCCAAGCAATTGCACTGTGAGCAGAGGAACATCTTCCAGCTAATATTTTGTTGAAAACGGTCGTTTTCCACAGAAAGCTTTGTTTTCAACGAGTCAGCACTTTCCAACAGAGAAGTCTTTTGTCAAAGAAATTCCCCAAGTATTTAGCTGTGATTGTGATAGCTCCTCAGTAGGGGGAGTTCTGGTATGCTTAGTTAGAGGTTCATGTCCAAGAATTCGAAGAACAAGATGAAGTACTTCCATGACTGTGATTGGTTATGAGGGAGGGGTAAAAACCTCTTGGACTTCTGCTCTTCCTTAGGCTTCATTATCTCCTGCTCTTCTTTCTTTTTGCATGTTCCTGAGTTGAATAAATACGGTGTTGTATTTATTCCATTATCATTTCCCCTTGTGACAAATTACTCCAGTGCAGACACCTTTCTGTTTTTTAGCCTAGGTAGTGAAATATTCTTGTGACTATATTGCCTTTCCTTCAATTCATCTATTTGTTCTGCACACATGGGAACCAATTTTGTGTTATTTCTGTCTCAGAAGTTTATCCCATTTCTAGCTCTGCCCAAGAAGCATATCATAAAACTACTGCCTACTCACGCCACTTAAAGAATAAGAAATGAATATGAGTTTTATGGGAAGAGAGGTAAGGAAGACTCTAGTTAATGCAAAGAACTGAGAAGGCTTAGTCTTCAGGTAACAAGCAGAATAGGAGGAAGGTAGCTGTCTGGAGACTCTCTCCTTGGTGGAACTCTACATTTTTTTCCTTTTCTGCTTTCTGCAAGTCATGAACAGCGATGCAAAAGAAAATACTAAGAACAATTTATTGCAGAGGTCTTTCTGTAGGACTATGTTTGCCCCCTTGTGAAAACAAGCCAGTAGAAAAAATCATTTGCCAATTGAGTAAATGGCTTTCACTGTCCATCCATCTGATTGCCAGACCCTCCCCTTTCAGCCAGAGCTGTCCTCTTGTTTGTTTTTCAGGCCTCATGTATAGTATGAAGCATGGGTTTTCTTCACACAGTATTTATTGCATCTCACTTCTCCCCACCCATCCCTTTCTGAGCTTTCTCCCCTCCCTCCTTGTTAGACATGATTACATGTTGTTTGGCCTCATTCCATTTAGGATACTTTGCTGTATCATCCTGTATTTGTGTGCAGCGTAACAGCTCCAAAGATCTCCTAGTTTGAACCAAATGATAGAGTAGGCAGAGTTCATTAAAATAAATAACAGCATAGCGTGAAACACAGCCTTGAAGTAATCAAAACTGAAATTTGAAAAAGCGACTCTGAGTGTAAAGAAGTGTGTTACATGCTGGCTGATACAGGCAGCAATGGGACCCTGAAAACAGGCAGCTTTATATGCACTATTCAAACCTGTCAGCTGTCAAGACATGGAGATATGGGTGGATATAGCAGAGGGAGAGAAAGCAATTGGGAAGGGGATATGTGTGATCATATTATAGAACAGTATGCCTCAATTTCTCCTTTGATCCCTAAAGCTGGGATTCTTCAGGTTGTTGCTGTTGTCTTTTATTTTGGCCGGTGGCAGAGGAAAGCCATGATTAAGCCTAGGAGTGAAGTGTTTCATATAAAGCAAACTTTCTACACAGATAAGTGTAGTTGACTCTGCCTCCTTCTACTTGCTCCCCTGTGTGTCTTGCTGTCCCATTTCTTTAGCTGTTTGTTTTCAGTGTTTGTAATGTTCCATTTAAAAATATTTCAGTGTTTTTTTCCCCTGCTGTCCAACAGACTTTGTTCTTCAATTCAACTTTAGTTCCTCAGGGCACTCAGATTATTACTACTAAAATTTTGCTCTTAAAATGAAGACTGAGTGGTTTAGAAGAATGAGTTTTTCTACCTGTTAGACTCTAGACTGGGTGCAGCAGTAGAGGCTACAAAAATGTTCTATTCTTACATTCTGCCATCAGCATTTGCTACTGTCTGAAACAGAATTCAAGGCAAGATGGTCCAGTTCTACAGCTCCTTATGTTCATTGCTGAATTTGTTTCAGCATGAAAGGAATGAGAAGGAGGTGTCTTTACAAACAAACTGTGGGCCTGCTGGTAGATAAAGCCAGATACTGATAGGTGAAAGAAGCAATGGGAGGAACCATAAATTCCATAGGAATTCCACTAATTGACACAAACTGTTACTCACCCAAGGCCGAGCTAAATCCTTGGATTTAGAGAAAAAGAACAGAGACACAAGGAAAAAGAAAAGGTCGAGGGGAGGGGGTACACATTAGAAAGGAGGTCTGTATTAGGTGATTTGGGAAGTCTGTATCTCTCAAGCACCTCAGGTGATGGGGAAAGAGAGAGGGAAATGTGGCCGGGAAATCAGGATAAAAAGGAGGCTGCATCTTCTAACAACTTGAGAGACCCCATGGGAAATGCCCATGACCTCTCCCTTTATTCAAATAAAGTAACAGGACTCCTCTGTCTCCTTTTTGGACATAAACCTCTGGTGTTTGTGGATTAATTTTCCTGACAATTTGGGGGCTCTTGTCTGGGATATTTCCACTGTCCAGGGCCAGCAGGCAGCGAGCGGAGCTGGAGGCGCCTCACGCAGTTTTGGTGATCAGCTCCCCTTGGTGGCATCCGGCACCGGGCGATTGATTGGGTTCCTCAGACTGTCCAGGAGACAGACAAGTGGCGGAAGAGTCCGCAGGGAAGGACCACTGAAAATCTCACCGGTGAGTACAATGGGATCTTCGGGGAGTAAAACTTGGAGGGCACCCATGGAGGGTAGCACAGGTAAATCAGGGCACCCATGGAGGGTAGCAAAGGTAAAGCTGGGAAGGGGTCCTGGCAAAAGGGATGACGATCCCAAAACATCTCTGAAGAATCCCTTGGAAGAATGTGGAGTTGGTTTACACATTCTCCCAGAGGTAATTAAGGACATGGGTGCCCAAAGGGGGCAATAAGGGAAAGTCAAGAAAGGGTGTCGACAATCCATGCCCAGAAGGGGCAATAAGAGGAGTCAAGAAAGGGTCTTGACAACAAGAGATGGACAAATAGTGTTGATATGTTTAGAAAAAAACTAGTTGAAGGGGAGCGTAGTGACGTATGGTTGAGGCAGGGAGCGGCAGGACCGGGGGTAGAGGTGCAGNACGTATGGTTGAGGCAGGGAGCGGCAGGACCGGGTGTAGAGGTGCAGGACCAGGAGCATGGGCTGGGGGCCTGTGGGGGCTGTGGGGCAGCCGGGGCTCAGCGCCGGGCAGTGCCTGACCCCGCCACCCCCAGGCAGGGGTGGCAGTGGCCGCCAGCCCCCATGAGGCTGCGGGACACCCTGGCCAGCTGTGGTGCTGCCGGCTGTGCCTGCCCGGAGCGCCGGGGGGTGAGGAGCTGTTTGGACACTGCGGCAGGACAGAGGCTGGCTCTGGTATACGGTGTGTGATAAAAAGAGTGAGCACAAGAAGGAGGAGGAGGAAGGAGTATCTGAGAAATGCATATTGTATGTGGAAGGACTAGGATTTTCTTTTAAGGATTTTGTTTGATTCACTGGAGAAACAAATGATTTTGAGCTGTGGGAGAATGACTACCCACAGGCAGTAGCAGTAGGGACTAGAGGAAGGGCAGAATAAGCCCCTGGATTAACTGGTTAGAAAGGTACAGCAAGTGTATGTAAGAGGGGATGAGGAAAAGGAAAAGGCAAAGGTGATGGCAGAGTTTTTACAGCCCCAGAGGGATAAACCTCAGGGCCCAAGGGGTCCCCCAGGACAGAACGGACAGGGTCGGCCACAAGGATGTGGCAGACGCTTTCCCTCCTCAGCAGGGGAGAGCCAACCCAAACACTGGTTGGGAAGGAATCAGTGCGCTATCTGCAGGGCACAGGGACACTGGATGCAGGACTGTCTGCAGAGACAGCTGGACCCTCAGGAGGAAGAAGTCCAGAGGATAATGGAGATGGATTGCTAGGGGTGTCAGGGGCTCCCTTTATACTGGGGACCCACCACACTGGAGCCCTTGTTAACTTTTAAGGTGGGTCTGGATCAAGAAGAGGGGTGTTTCCTGGTAGACACATGGGCCTCTCGATCCATTTTGAATTTCATCCCTAAGGGGGGAAAATTGTCAAAAATATCTTTGATTATTCAAGGGGTGAGTGGAATGAGTGGGTGCATTTTATTCAACCGCTATTAGTAGATGTGGGGGATAAGTTTGAAATGCATGAATTCCTGTTTGTTCCTAATTGTGACTGTAATTTACTGAGAAGAGATTTGATGGCTAAAGTGGGAATGCAACTTAGTATTGTGAAAAATGATAGAGACGCTAACACTATGGTAACTTTGTGTAAAATGTCTGAGAAGGCTTATGCTGAAATAAACCCAGAAGTGTAGGCAGCCCCAGAGAAATATGGAAAATTAAATATAGAGCCTCTCCAAACTACTTTGAAGCAATCAGGACAAGTGGTGTCTAAAAAGCAATACCCTGTTTCAAGGGAGAGAAAGAAGGAGATACAGCCTGTTACTGAGTTCCTGTTTAAGGTGGGTCTTTTGGAGCCATGGATGTCTCCCTATAATACTCCTATCCTGCTGGTTAAGAAACCTACAGAATGGCGCAGGATTTAAGAATAATAAATTAAATTGTCGAACCAAGACATCCCACAGATCCAGATCCCTATACCATCCTGAATCAAATCCCTTCCTCACATCAGTATTATTCAATACTGGATTTGAAGGATGCTTTCTGGGGGTGTCCAATTACAGAGGACAGTAAACAGTATTTTGCCTTTGAGTGGGAACAGGAAGAAGAAGAGAAAATAGTAAAACAACAACTGACATGGACAGTCTTCCTGCAGAGATATACAGAGTCACCAATTTTGTTTGGGGAAGACTTGGAAAAAGTATTAAGAGAGTTTACTGCACCCTCAGGAGTTAGGTTGTTGCAGTATGTGGAGGATTTGTTTTTATCAGGGGAACAGGAAAAGTGGTTGAAGAGGCTACTGTGAAGCTGCTTAATTTTCTTCCTAAAAAAAGGAACTTACAATGTTTGGGGGAAAAGCAGAGTTGGTAGAAGAAAAAAATTAAGTATCTGGGACACATTTTCACTGGAAGTCTATAGTGTATTGATCCAGAAAGAATACAAGAAATTTTACAAGCACCATTACCCCAGACTAAAAAAGGAGTTATGGCAGTTTTTCAGGGTTGGTGGGGTACTGCAGAGCATGAACTGAGGATTTTTCTGGTTTAGACAGACCTTAATATGACTTCTTAACCCAAAACAGTCCTAATGTTGTGACATGGACACCAGAAGGAGAGCAAAGCTCTTCTTAGAAAATTTAAATTTTCTCCCTAGAAAATTAAAAGACAAATTGGTTAACGCTCCAGTCTTAGCTCTTCCAGACTCAGAAAAGGAATTTGAGTAATATGTCAATGTTAAACAGGGCCATGCTAAAGGAATTTTGGTATAAGAGCACAGGGGAACACGGCGGCCTATTGCTTATTTTTCTAAGCTGTTAGACCCTGTGGCCAGAGGCTGGCCTCATTGTCTGCAAAATTGTGCATCCACAACTTTAATGGTAACTGAGGCCCAAAAACTGGCAGCAGGATGATATCTGATTGTTAAAGTTTCACATCAGGTTAAAGCTTTGTTAACTAAAAGAGCCTCTAAGTGGATGACCAGCGTTTGGTTATTACAGTATGAATCTTGTTTAAGGGAACAGGAGGACTTAGAATTGAAAAGTGAGGAAGGGTCTATCTTGGTTTGAAAGACAGGTGTCTGCTAAGGAAGGCAGGAGCCTCCCTTGGAATGGAAAATGTAACCCCCTTCCCTTCAAATTATTATCGTTTTGAAATTAAAGGGCTTTCAGGCAAAGATATGAGAGATAGGAATAATAATTCTTTACTAGTATATACAACAAGGCAAAAATATAGAAACAGTGGCTTAAACTGACCGAGTCAGGATACAACCTGACACTCTGTCGGTCAGGGTGGTGGTAGCAGTCTGATTAAGGGGTGGCTGCAATCCTCTTGAGGTGATAGATGTGGTTCTTTCGAAGCGGTGATCCCGTAGAAGGGTCTGGTCTTCCTCTGAAGGTCCAGTGGTGGTTATGTACCTCTTGTCCTCTGGGAATCCAGTAGGTAAGGGCTGACTGTAGTGTTCCAAACCTCAGATTATATCCAGGATGGAATGCCTGGTTCCTCCCCCTGGGTGGAGCAATGGAATGATGTAATTTTATGAGTCATGCAGTGAGGCTGGATGGCCCATTAACAGAAGCTATCCCCCAGAGGGAGTTATCAGAGATGTGTCATGGAAGAGACAAAGAACACTGCCCCGCCTGGTTTTAACAGATGGTGATAGAATACATACTTCTGGTTACATCTTACTTGTAACCTAAACCAGGTCTAACCCAGTCTCCTGTCTGAACCGTCCTGAAGAGGATGGCCAGGAAAAAATCCATGACTGCATTCAAGTGACAGATCTCCAGACCCAGGCTAGGGAAGACTTAGGAGACACTCACTGGCCTGAGGGAAATGTGTTTATTGATGGGTCTTCAAGGGTGGTAGAAGGGAAGTGATTTACAGGATACACTATCATTAATGGAAGGGAATTAAAGGAAGAGGGGATGTTACCGCCCACATGGTCAGCTCAGACAGTGGAGCTGTGTGCGCTTGTGAGAGCCTGTGAATTATACTAGGACAAGACAGTGAATATTTTTACTGATTCTAGATATGCATATGGGGTGAAAAATGCATTTGGAAAATTATGGGAAGAAATAGGTTTATTAACCTGTGGGGGAAAAACGTTAGCTCATGAGAGCTTAATTTTTCACCTATTGGAGGTGGTGAATTTACCAAAAGGGGTGGCAATAATACACATCAGGGGACACCAGGCAGGGTGCTCAGAGGAGGCAATAGGTAACCGACTGGCTGATGAAGAGGCTCAGAAAGCTGCACCGTTGCCAGAAATCTCTAAGATACTCTCCTTACTCCCAGTAACCTCACCACTGCCAGAGAAACTGCCTTTTCCACCAGAGGAGCTTGAGATAATTAAAAAGAGTGGGACAGAGGAAAGAGGGGATAATTGGTTTACAAGGGATGGTAAGCAGTGGATACCAAAAGCTCTGGCTTTACAATTATTAAAACAATTCCATGAGGGGAGCCATTTGGGCTCTCGAGGATTGGCAGAAGCCTTCCTCAAGATGTATGTTGCTGTGGGTCTTTTTACTCCTGCAAAGTGAGCTATTGAAGGTTGTTTGATTTGTGCTAAAACCGATAACAGAGTTACAAACAAAATTGCCAGGGGAGGGAGGCCTTGGGTTGTACGTCCCTTCCAAAGATGCACGGTGGATTTTACCAAAATGCCCTGAGTGGCAAGGTTTAAATATCTTCTGGTAATAGTATGTCAGCTAACAAGGTGACCAGAAGCAATTCCAACTGTTGCAGCAACTACAGGATCAGTTATTAAGGTATTTTTGGAACAAATAATTCCAAAGATACGGGATTGTAGAAGAAATAGACTCAGACAGGGGAACTCATTTTACAGGAAAAATTCTTCAAGGGGTTATGACTACTTTAGGAATACAATGGAACCTCCATACCCCCTGGCACCCCCAGAGCTCTGGCCAGGTTGAAAGAATGAATGCAGAAATAAAGAAATACCTTTTGAAGTTGGTGATAGAAACTAAGATGCCATGGGTATGGCTCTTGACACTGGCTTTAGCAAGAATAAGGGCCAGACCCAGAGGAGATATTCAAGTATCTCCCTTTGAACTGATGTTTGCAATTCCTTACCCTTGTAATTCTCAGCTGCTGGGGTTTTACGAGTTCTCCTTTTGTGTTTTTTCTTTTTTCCTCACTTAAATAATTTTCCCCATACTAGTGTTGC